>JAADVP010000111.1:0-36556 GCA_023335675.1 Globisporangium solare | reverse complement strand
GCGTGATGCTGGGTTCTGGTTCCTGATTGCGCGCGTGATCTGATGGTGAGGCGACCGGCTTTGGTTTCTTTGCGCCAAACTTGTTGCCCTGACGGCCATTGGAAGCAGGATACAAGTGCTTCCCAAGTTCCTCCTCCAAGATGGCGTCCAGTTGACGCACGCGCGCCATTTTGAGCGCGATTTTCGTTGCGAGCGAATTTTCGGCGTCGTTCTCATTATCGTCATCAGTCAACGTGCCCTGCAAAAGGAAATAAAAAGACGCGTCAGACAACACCGAGTGCGAGTTAGAAGGTTCAAGATGCTGAACGCAAACAAATCAAGGATGTTTACAAACGCTTGCTGCTTTGCGAGCCCTGTTTGGAGCAGAACATGCGACCAACTCCGTTGAGAGGAGTTACCGGCGGACATCGGGCCAGAGTTACTGCTCACTGCAGCTTCGTCGCGCAGGCCGCGTTCTGACATAAGCGACAGCACGTGGGCATAATTCTTCGGGAATTCGAGCCACTGCGCTCCGTCATCTCCCTTCCGCGAAGTCAGTGATATCGCGTAAGTTTGTAGTTCGTTACGCAACCGCTTGCGCTCGTCCTTAGCGCTCTGCAGCATCTTTCGAGCTTGTAGGAACCGCGTGTACTCATCATTGCCATCGCCGGCACAAGGAGCAGCAGCGTCAGAAGCAGAAGGCTGAACACATGAGACGTTGACATGTTGCTCCACTGCAACCTCGTCGTCGTCGCTGGAAAGGGCAGGACCGTCGCCATCTTAGCTTGCATCGTCGGCCACCTGCTCGTCTACTTCGTCGAGGAAGTGCTGTGGATAATGTGTTGCTGCTGAGGGTGCATTGCTATGCTGCGTGGTGACATCCACGCACAGTGGGCCAAGTGAATCCGTGTGTCCATGCGCATGCGATTCGGCTGACTTCACATCTTCTTCATGTGGAGCATAGGCCTCGTTTTCGTCTTCATCCTTCCTGAGCGAACTGCTGACAAACTCGTCGTCGGCTTCTTGGTGCGCGTTTTCATCATCATTCGATACCAATGAGGCTCGAGCGCTGCTCATCCTCATAGACCCATTTGGAGACTCTAACGAGGGCTCGTGATGCTGACGGGGTTCAAGCGTCGGTCCTGCGGTGCCGATTGGTTCGTTCGAACTTGATTTGCAAGACGGTACAATGGAAGTCACAGCGGAAAGCGAGCGGGCCTTGCGTGCTTGCTCCCCGTCGCCGTTATCCTCGGCGGTATCACTCTCGTCGTCAGGTGATGACGAGGGAAAGCGGCCGCGATATCGCGGCGGTGAATCAGGCAAGTGGGTCATGAAGAACGACGTCGCCTTGTCGTGTGCAGTCACGGGAGGAGGCTGCGCTGCGTGCAAGATGTGAGCTTTTCCGGGGCCCACCAACAGCCTCTCAATGCGCGGTTTCTGAGCAAATCCACAGCATGAAGATGGATCAAAAATTACTAGTTGCCACGTGAAAACGAGGGATAATGTTAGCGTACCGGCGTCATCTCTGGTCGTCGAGGGAGGCCATAACTGTCGGTCCGGACGACTTGCGATGCATCGTCGGCACTTTCTTGCGCTTCACTTGAGGAGTTGAAAATCAAGTTGCAGGACTGGCTCAACTGAGACGCGTGCTTGCGATGGCGCCGGTGGGACTCGCTGCGATGCGGATGACGACGAAGAAGCCGATCGCGTGGCGAACTCGATGAGGCCCTCTGACCGCGGCCGCTCCATTGGAAACGACGAGGAGTGAAGCAGTGCTCACGCTTCCCGCTTACAAGAGAACAGGAGCCCTGCCTCTGCACCAGATTCCATGAAACGAACGATCGCAGGGTATTTTTGAAACCCGAGTCGGCAGCTCACATCATAGAGCAAGTGCATGGAACTGCGATCGCACAAGTTAGCTCGTTTGAAAGCGACTCTGCGCCTGTTATGCCACACAGTGAGTGTCACCAAATCCTTCGTCTGAAAAAAAAGAACGAAAGCGCATAAACTTTATATTTGTTGCACTAAAGCAGAGGCAGACACCTTCAACTCTTTAAGACACTTACACAGCCTACAAACACACAGGACGACAACGACACGTACATACCTCGACCGCTTACTCAGCAGTACCCAAGTGGCGGAGCTTTAACACACCTGTTTTGGCTAAGCTCTTGGTAATATTTCTTGAGCATGTCGGAATAATGGCGCAGGGATAGCGCTGCGTACACTTGAAGCTCCGCAGGATACTTGACTGTATTCGCAAGGCGTCGCAACTCATCCAGACTCGAGACTTCTTCTGCTGGAAGGTACCGAAGGTAGTACGGAGGCTCACGATGCAGCTCTTCGTCTAGCAAATCCAATTCATGCCACGGCTTTCCGCCTGGAAGCCCCTCGTTCATGCTCGAAGACGGGTTCAGCTCGTCGACTGTCCTGCGGCTCAGATTCTGGAAGGCAATGGCGCGACTTCGCGCGCATTGAATCTCGTTCTGGTACTTTCGGTTTCCTTCCTTAGCATGTTTGCGCTCTTGGACACAAATCGCGCCTATGCAAGCGTCAAATGCTCTCCACAATGCTTGCTCCATACGCAGTGCGTTGAACTCAGCAGCAGTGATCTGATACTGTCTGCCGTTGCTTGCACCAATGTGATCGTCCTGGTCGTCGAATCCATTTGGGGAATTGCCGTTGCTGTCTAATGGAGAGACAGCGTACCGTCCAATGAGTAAGTGGTCAATGGGTGAATCCAAAAAGTACCGGTTCACGCGAATGATCTTGTACACCAGCAAGTGGTGGTAGTTGCTGCGAACGTCGACGTTCCAATGCAGAAACAGAAACATGTGTCGCTGTACGAGAATCTTCAAAATGTTTTGCCGCAGATCGCCGTCGAAATAGTCCACTCGGTTGTACAGAAACTGGAGAACTCGATTCAGGATCTCGAAACTCTCGCTGGCGAGCATGACACGGATGCCGATAGCGAACGACTGTCCTGAGTAGGCTGGCGGTAGCCGATACACAAGCTGTTCGGCTTCATTCGGAACAAGACTCGCTGTGACACTGAACCATTCTTCAAACCGTGACAAGGTGCCTGCCACACTGCGTGCATGGAACACATTGGTGCATTCATACGCTGCAAGAGTGCAACTCTCCAGTAATTCCTTGTTGTGCAGCAGTTGAGCTGCTGTCTCCAAGACCGTTTTGATATTTCGGACCGAATTGAGCTCGAAGGGGGTCTTCATGTTGTCATTGAAGGATGGAGACTCCAACATCGATGGTGCGGGGGAGTTGCTCGTGTCGCGAATGTGCAACCATTTCCACCAACTTGCCTCTTTCAACAGCAAAAGCGACACTCGGATGAGCAGAGAGTATCCCGGTAACGCACTCCAGATCATGTCACCCACAGAACAGGTCTCCGCGTGCTGCGTGTAGCATCCCATGAAGACAGCGAAAAATTCGCCATCATGACTGAGTTTCTCCAACCAGCTCATTTTGGTCGAGTCGTTCATGTGGAACACGTCATTGTCTGCATACGGCGCGAGATATGGCGCGTATCGATTCCATCGAAACAGTGTTGGGTTCAGCCACTTGAATTTCTCAATGGCTGCACGATTTGCGGTTGCAAAATGGTTGCCATTCTGGTTACTTTCACTCGACGATTTTGATTCAGTTCTCGAATATGCCGCTTCATCAGGGTGTTCCAGTTCAGCAAGTACGTGACCTTCAAATTCGCTCCATTGATTCAGCGAGCTGGCAAATGTGAGTCCGTTTCCAAACTTTGGAGAAGACCGTCGGCGACTAGCAGCATGATTGGGTGTGCCTGGCGATTGAGGCCGCACATTAGACGACGACGACTGGTCTTGCTCCATACCTGCGGCATCAGTCCATTTCTTTTGTCTGTATGCGAAAAATATCTGGTCGATAATCATTCGCTGGAGCACAGGAATGCGGAAAAAGCAAATCGCGAGGATTTTGCCGAAGA
Organism: Globisporangium solare; assembly: GCA_023335675.1. Taxonomy (NCBI): domain Eukaryota; phylum Oomycota; class Peronosporomycetes; order Pythiales; family Pythiaceae; genus Globisporangium; species Globisporangium solare. The sequence goes on along the minus strand of JAADVP010000111.1, from coordinate 32,604 downwards.
ACTGCGTTTCCAAGAGTGTGATCCACGATCGTTTCTTCAGTTTGGCCGACTCGATGTTCTCAATCACATACTTGAACGTTGCGACGAGCAGGCAGCGGTACAAGTACAAGTCGCGCTCTCCGTCTGAGCATTCTTCACCCCCACCAGTCACTCCGCTGTTGTAATCGCTCGCATTGCTTCCCGACGCGGTGGGCGAATTAGCAGTCCAGCCCATCCCCTGCGCGGAGCTGATTTCGGAATTGTTGGACGCAACAGGCGAGTTTGCGGTCCATCCCATGCCATAGCCCGAATTGCTTTCGCGACGTGCAGGTTGCTGTGTTGCTCGCCAATTAGTGGACGACGTCGCGGGACTCGCGTCGGCAGTCAGATTGAACTCGACCCGTTCGGCGATGAGCGCGATCAGCTGGCACTGCGTCTCCTTCATTTCACTCGTCAGACACGCCTTCTCGTCGTTCAACTGGGCGATAATGAACTTCCAGCACAGCAAAAGCGCTCGGCGGCATTGGCGAAACAACCGTCGCTGCTCCCAGCTCGAGATCATAGCTAAGCAGACGCAACAGCAAGAGCGGAGTCAATCGCCTTGTACCATAGACATCCATATCTATGGTTCTAGAAAGCTTACCTGCTGGCGCTCCGGTACCCGCACTCGGATTGCCCGCAAACGCCGCGATTCCTTCCCCCACGTAAAACCGCGCGATCTGCGCTTGGTACTCTCTCGTCGCCATCCGCGTGAGCAATTCGAGCAGTATGTTCATCTCCACATTGCCATCGCCGCCCGCGCATTCACTTCGCGGGCTCCCGGACGAAGCCGAGCTCGAGGGCGTCGTCGCGTCGGCGACCAATTTCGGGATCTTTGCGAGCAAGACGCCCCACTTGAGCACTTCGCTCGAGCCCGGTCGCACCGGCGACACCATGTTGTCGGAGGAGTTGGAGCCGCTCACCTCGGTCGCCTGCAGCATGGCCGTCGTCTCCATGCCGAGGCCAAACGACGGGCTGTTCGCGAGCGGCACCTTGCTGCTTTTGCTCTCGTACTGGTGGTGGAACTGGTCGTCGCTGCCTGCGAGCAGCGGGTACCCCGTGCTGCCCGACGACGACATGGACGCCGAGCCGCTCGACGACGGCTTCCCGATCGACTTGAAGAACTTTTTGATCTTGTTCACCATTGCGGCTTCCTCGTGCGCGCGCACGTGTATACGCGGTTCACTACGCGCTGTGTCCTTCTCGCGCGCTCTGGACGAGTGCGCGCGCCTCGCAGCGTTTTGCGGAATGGCGCGTCTTTCGCTCTATGCGCGCGCGCGCGCCCGACCCCACACTCCCAATTGTTCTATGTGGGCAGCAAGCCCACCACGCCACATTTACACACATACAGACGCAGACCTTTCCATTTTTTTCACGCGCATTTTCCTCCCATGAGCAGTTTTCCGCACCGTCGGTCATCAGTGTGCGCAGGTTCACTTATATACGAACAGAAAATCTATGTGTTTTGAAAGGGAAACCTTTTATCTGTGGTGTTGCGTTATGCAATATTGAATCAAGTGATTGATATAGGGTATATTATTGTAGAGGTTTGAAGAGATCCAGCGCAACATCAAAATGATCGATTTTTCTTTCTTTCGTTCTTTTAGAAGGCGACGGGAACAATAGTATAGTATAGAATAGAAAAAACAAACAATGGCAGTATGGGGCGCTTTGCTTGGACTTGGCTGTGGTCGTTTCCGTGTTTGCTGAACCTGTTTCTATGGACGCAGGTCGTGGGCGAACGTTAAGCGCCAACCACAACTCACTCGCCCACTGGCTGCCGGATCGAACACTCTGTGCCTAACGCGTATCCAACGGACCACGCTTCGGTGGCGTGGCTAACAGTGACGCCACATGCTTTTGTTTAATCCAGAGTCCATCCAAACTCTCCATTAAATGCGCAGCAGCTGTTTAGTGCGACGGCACCCGAAGCATGACGACGATGTGGCTCGCTGTTGCTGTTGATCAGCTGAAGCTGCTGTGGACGTGCACACTTGATCCAAGATAAAGACCAATGAGGAAACCCACGCGCAAAAGAGACAAACAGCGAGATGGGTCCGCGCCTCGCTGGCGTCAGCGCGACTGGATAGATGCGAGAGCCCGCGTGACCCGTCGAGTCAGTCACTTGGGTTCAGAATAAGAAGGCGCCGTCCCACTCGCGTTGAAACTTCAACTGTACATATGGCAGCAAAGGCGCACACCATTCCAGTGTCATGCACTTGGCTGGTCGTAATCTCCAATATGTGGCACACACACAACGGCACGGAATGAATGCGACCAGGGGCAATTAGTCTGCGATTACAAGAGAGGGCGCTTAGCACGCGGACTTGGGGAGCGTCGGCTCCGGGGATGCGGCTGGCGTGACCGTTGGAGCTGGCGAATCCGGAGTCCCTGGGGTCGGACCTGGCGTCGCAGCAGGAGCTGGAGCAGTGGTGGTCGGAGCTGGAGGGTCTGGGGGAGTTGTTGTAGGAGCAGGAGTTAGGGTCGCTGGTGTTGGAGCTGGAGTCGCTAACGTTGGGACAGAAGTTGAGGTTGCTAGTGTTGGAGCTGGCGTTAGAGCTGGAGTCACTTGGGTTGGCGCAGGCGTGAGCTGACTGCATGCGGCCGAGTAATCTTGCAAGAATCAGTAGATGTTGATCGAGTTCTTCGTCAACGAGTTGACGGTGACGCAATCCGTGAGCATCGGCATCTTGGCGAGCAGCTCACTCATGGATAATGAACACTCCGAAACAGCACACATAGTCGCGAGAAGTTCAGCACCTGGAGTGCCCGAGATCGGAACAAAGCCGAACGAATTGTTCGTCGCCGCTCTGCACTTGGCGCAGTTGGTGCCTGACCCGAGCAACCCGACCGATACTAGCTTAGTTAATTCACCACTTGCGGTCGCGCATTGGTCTTCGGCACTGGCAGCAGATCCAGCGAAGGCTGCAAGCGTGACGAGAGTCCACTTGCAGTTCATGTCGACGTGAGAGATTGACTGAAGGCGACAAATCCTTCGGTACTGGACACTTGGGCGGGAGTTTGAGAATGAAGCAGGATCTGGCTGACAGCGAAAGCTCCTCTTAATGGAGGCTGAAGCATAGTGCGTCAGAATATGTGGTGGGCGATTAAATGGACTGGTTGTGCTGGTGCTCGTTCAAAGCGCCGTCGGAAAAACAGTGTCGATGAAAGTCTGTGAGTCCTTTAAGAATCAATTTTTTTGCTACTGGATATGAATTCTACAGTTCAAACGTCTCTTTTCAAACGTCTCTTTTCAAACGTCTTTAATTACTGCATATACTGATAATTGTAGAGAAAGATCAAAGTCTTATCTAGAGGGGCAGCTGATCTTGTGGGTTTTCCGACGGCGTCGGGACCTTCATTCTCACTTGAAAAGTTGCACACAAATCGCATAAACTGGGCTGTGAGTTCGTGTAAAGCAAATGTGCTGAATTGTGTGACTACAAGCATAGTAATACCCAAATACCCTATCACCCACAATGTCGTGTTTACCACCCAAAGGGTCATGGGTGACGGGTAAAAGTCTATACGAACTTAGCACAGCTCACCAACCACAGCAACTCCGAAGGTTCGAATTGGCAAGCTACGAGACGACCATGAGCTCGTCGCTGCTGTCGGGGATCAAGTTCCTGAAGGAAGGCAGCGGGAAGGGCGACGCCGCGCAGCAGAAGAAGCGCGCGGCCGACAGGAAGGACGGGCGCAAGCACTACCGGCGGCAACCGGTGCGAATCTTTTCTTTGCTCTCTTGCGTTTGCTCAGGTAGTTGGCTGACGAAATGCGTTTTTTTTTATTTTTTGTTTTGCGTTGTGGCCCCAGGATTGGGTGAATCCTGCGCTTGAGAAGCGATTGCAGAGCGGTGAGAAAGACGAGAAGAAGAGGAGCAGCAAGCACTCGAAGAAGAGCAAAAAGCACAACAAGCACAAGCGCCACAAGAAGCACCGAAAGAGCGCGCATTCGTCGTCCAGCGATAGCGACTCGAGTGGCAGTAGCAGCGATGGTGCGCGAAACGAAGACAGACAGCGTGCTGCAGTGTTGGCAAGAGAAGAGCGACAGCGCAGAGCGGATCTGGATCGAGACGAGTGGATGACAACGGTACGATAAGCCAGTCAGATTTGGCTTCTAGGGGGTTTCGCATCTAGGATACTCACTTGGCTTCGTCTGTTTTGGTGTATCTATGTAGCCGTTCATGTCCAATGCGGCGCCGGAACCAGTCGAAAAGACAGCTGAAGAGCTGCGTGAGCAGGAAAAAGCCGACAAGATCCAAGCCGAGATCGACGCAGGCATTCGTGAACCCGTGACGGGGATGCTCTATGGCTTGTACGACCCAAAGAATCCCGACAAGCGGTCAATCGTATCCGAAGACGCTACGGACGGAGATGCAAAGCAAGATCAGGAGCAGGAAAAAGACCAACCGTTTTTTGGAGATGGAGGGGCGAGTTGGCGCGCCAAGATGCTACAGCGCGCAAAGAACAAAGCGCGCGAGACGGGACGTCCGCTGGAGGAAATCGTGCAAGAGCGTTTTGGATCACTCGACATCTTGAAAGAAAGCGCGAGGGGGTCAGCACGCGCCACAGCGCATCTCCGCTACAAGCGGTATGATGAGGAAGGCAACGTGAAGCCTTCGGGATCGACCAGGCGAACGCTTCCAATCGGACGAGATGTAAAGGACAAGACGCTCCTGAAGAACTTCTCAACAAGAGTACAACAGTCAATTTCAAGAAATATGCGTGATGATGATGGAAAGCAAGGTGCGCCAAGAAGAAGACAGGAGGGAGGAGGACGACGCGACAAGGACAGCGACGAAGAGGACGAAGAACCGATCGATTACTCGAAATTGCCAGATTTTGAAGAGCGCAAGGAGCGGTCTAACGATGGTCCAACGCACGATCGGCGCAAGCGCGTCAGTCGTAGTCGCAGTCGCGAAAGACGTGCTGATAGCCACAGCAAGCGAACGCGGCGATCGCGCAGTCGATCTCGCTCTCGATCGCCTGCCAACAAGAGAAGACGCGATCGAAGCGAAGGCAGATCCAAGGAGCGCTCTGAGACGCGCGAGCGACCAACTCAGCGAGAAGGAAAAGAAATTCCAGCATCTGCGCAACCCAAATCTCATGCTGAGCCAACGAAGAAGCCTGTTGTTGTGGTTGACGAAGCGAAGGCTCAAGAAGAAAAGGAGCTTTTGGAGAAGCGAAACGCCTTCCTCTATGGCGGAAACAAGCCGAAGGAGGCAACAGCTCTTTCTCATCAAGAATGTAACGTTTCTGAACGCAAGACCGAAGTGGATCCGAGTGAGCCGAAGCAAAACGTTTCTTTGGCGACAAATGATGACGACGAGGCGGTGGATCTGAACAAGCTGGCTGCGAAAGCTCTGCGTGCTCAGATGATGGGCAAAACAGAGCTGTTTCAGAAACTCAAGCACCAGCTCAACGAGTTGGAGGCCAAGAGAGACCAGGAAGCAGCAGCAGCGTCGGTCCCTCACTACGAGGCGATCAACAGCGCACTGCCGCCGTTGGAGAAGGAAGACATGCGCTATGGCTCGCGCAAGGGCAAGAAGAACAGAGACAGCAAGGGAGACGACAACGTTTCGTTGGACGAGCTCGTGCGCGAAGAGCGGATGACGAGCGCTCATGTCGGGTCTGGCGATATGGATTCGATTCATGCGCGAAACATTTTGCGGCTTGGATCGCGGTACAAGGGCACTGAGGTGAATGCGCAGAATCTATCGAGTGGTTTCGACGAGGAAGATCAGATCGACACGAAGATGTACGAGAACCGTGACGCCCATTTGACGAAGCGCGCGATCCATGAGCGTGAGCGAGCGCGCGCGCTCGGGGAGACCAAGAAGTGGGACGAAAAGACCCAGAGATGCGCGCGCTGCATGCAGAGCCCAGCGTTCAAGAAGCACTTGATGCTGTCGTTGGGCGAGTTCACGTACTTGGCGATCCCCAACAAGCCGCGGCTGCATCCAGGTCACTGTCTCATCGTCCCACTGGACCACACGCCGTCGTCGACACAAGCGAGCGACCAAGCGTGGGACGAGATCAAGCGGTTCCAAAAGTCGCTGACTGCAATGTGTGCCAAGCAATTTGGCATGAGCATGGTGTTTATCGAGCAAACGAGCGCGCCGCACCGCAAGCGCCATACCATGATTGAATGCATTCCTGTGGATCGCGAGCTGGCGCTGGACACGCCTCTGTACTTTAAGCAAGAGCTCATGCAGGTCGACGAGGAGTGGTCGACGCACAAGAAGATCATCGACACAGCGAGCGGCGGCGTAAAGCGCCACGTGCCTCCGCAATTTGCGTATTTCCATATCGAATGGGCGGGAGATTCGAAAACGGGCAATGGAGGCGGCGGGTACGCGCACGTGATCGAAGACGAGACCAAGTTCCCGCCAGGTTTCGGCGTGAACGTCGTCGCAGGTATGCTCGGCGTAGATCCGCCGAGGTACGGCCGCCGAGACGCGGGGCAGCGCCGGTCGTTTGAAAAGGAAAAAGAGGAGGTGTTGGCGTTCCTGAAAGACTGGGAGCGCTTCGACTGGACGCAGGACCTCGACGGCGGCCACTACGAACAAGAAGAGTCGAAAGAGTGAGGATGCGTCAGACAAAGCATTGCTGGAGGAGACTCGCTTGAAGTAGAGACTCGCAGGCCTCAATGTTGACTAGTGATACTCCCGAAGCTCATAACGTTGGATTCGAAAAAAATGAAAACTTTACACGCCGCCTTAGGGCCAATCAGCGAGCATTGGCTTCGCGAATATGATCCAATTGCGGGCAAGTTGAAGCTACTACCATCACTCTGCGATTTGCATTGCATTAGACAAGGTCGGAAGCCGCTCACCATCACTCTCAGTTCAACTGCAACAACTCGCAAGAATGCGGGCTTGCACAGCAGAATGCGGCGGGAGATGGCTCGCGACTGCGTCGGTGCGCCACGCGTCTGATGGCTAATGACGTCCGCGTCGCCTTCTCTCATGCTCGTCGCACGGGCGAACGAGCGGCAGTTGGCACTACCTTTGGTTGCGTTCGCTCACTTGCGAACGTTCGTCGGTGCCACCACGCAGCGTTCTCTCCCCTCTGCCTTGAAGCCCCAGTGCGTCGTGTTACGCCCGCCAACGTCTTGTGTTCCCCCGAAGAAAAAAACAAGCGAAGCCAACTATGTCATGTAAGACCCCATGCGAGAGCGCTCGATGGAGTATCGCTATTGAAGATCTCATGTGGTGTGAAGACTCGACCGATATCGTTAGTGCGGTGAAGACGATGTTGGAAGGCGTGGACCTGGATGTGTTGATGCGAGAGTGTGCGAAGGACCAATTGGAGCTTCTTGTTGACGTGTCGATGCAAGTGCTTTCGCTGGAGCTACAGGAAATGCTACGTGCATCGCGCGCCGAACATCTTGCGATTACGCTGGTGCGCAATGAGGTTCTCCACGTCGACGCTGTTGCGGATGCCTTGCCACATGGTCTTGCTGGTGTGACTCCGAGCGCGATGGAACTGCTTACTACTGCATTAGTGATAAGGAAATCATCAGTGGCCAGTGGCATCGACGATGGCTCTGTTCGTGACGATGCTTGCAACCCTGAGCCCATGAACGTCGATTTCAACCGGTGGGTGCCTCCACGCGTTAAAATAGCGCAGCTTCCCATCGTATTGCGAGAGGTCGCGGATGAAGTCATGTGCGCTTCGATTGTGGATATAGAGCTGCTCACTTCACGAGTTGGGACTACTCTTGGTGTGAATTTATGGAATTCTCAAGACAATTCTGAGCTTCGAGGAAAGCTTTTGCGGGTCGCAGAGTCCTATTATTGCAATGGCGATGGATTTGAGGCGGCTCTGGATGAAGCGAGTGCCCGAGAAATCATTTCCGAGATGGAAAAAATTGTGAGCCCCATGAACCCAAAGAAAGACATACCGAATAGTTCAAGTCTTGCAGAAACGTCTCGTTGTCGAGGTAAAAAAACTCCGGTGCATATTCTTCCTGTTTACAAAGCTGAACGACGTGTCTTGGGAAGTAATCTGTTGCCGTACAGCCATCTATTGATGGACAAAGCATGGCCCGACCACTCGGAGAGCCTGCAAGAGAGGCTGCTATACGCCATTAAACACCGTCTCGACATTCCCAGTCAACTCTACTCTCGCTCACACGGTAATTCTCAAGGCCAACTAAGTCATAGACGCGGCTCGCGTTGTACTGCAGCCAATCAAGCCAGCCCACATCTTCAGCAACCCAGTGTGTATGATGCAATGGTCAAACTCCAGACATCACTTAGTGCCCCTGCTCGGTCGGAGGTAGCGCGGCTACTGCTAGACCGGCGCTTTCTTGTTCCATTTATGGTCCCGAAAGCGGCGAAGGGCGTGGTGACCGAGTATTGCGCTGACATTACAAGCCTTGAATTCGTTGACACCGCGGTTGCGCACAACGGCGAAAACTCTGTGGTTGCTAGTCTTGCGCGCGATTGCTCGTACATGCGGGTCGCAGTGGTATCCGAGCGGTCCAAAGACGATAGCAGAACGAAAGACTGGATCAGCAGTATTTTTCACGTGCACTCGTTCTACTCTCTGGACCGTGACTACAGTGCAGCGGCGACGGAATTTTCACCGACAGCCGAGCTCGGCTGGGGATTTCTGCACGACAGAGCCAACAATACGTTTGCTCCTGTGATGGTGTTGCACGTGATCGGCGATTACACGGCCGTAGCCGCATTTGTTGAAGGGTTCGCAGACGCTGTGGTTGTAGACGCTGTGGCCTCGGACAATGAAGGCTGCTTGCCAACCAAGATTAACTTGAAGAGCGGTGCTATGTTGAAGTGGACTTATCGCGATCCTGACTTGTGTGATGTTCAAGAGCAAGCCGAGCCCGTCTTTGTGATGTCGCTGAGATGCACTAACAAGACCTCGACGCTGCGGATCTCGGAGTATTTGTTGGAAGAAATTGAGCTCAGCAAACGCAAGGCGACACGGATGTCTCTTTCAACAACTGTTGAGGGGATGGATGGCATCGAAAGAGACGCTTTGGACCGGATTGATTTTCGCCAAGTACTCGATGGCGTCGATGCGTCCACATTGCGCAGCGAGGATCTCATCCTCCAGAGCCATTTTGCTGCCGAATCGCAACTGCTAATCCAGCAGCTACATGAATCCAATTGCGTCACAGGACGCAGGCTGCAAAATCGGATTGAGGAGTGTCAAAATGCGAGGTTAGATGCCGCCTCAGGCGTTGAAAATCATGTCATGATTTCTCTTTTCAAGCGGATTCTTAGCCTGGATGATGAGGCGACTCGCGTTGCTACTGTGATGGATTTTGAGCGATGGCTCTCTGCGAGTTGCGAGGGTGCTGCCCATCTGAAACGATCCAAATATCGTGCTGCACTGGAGCAGTATCGTCTCAATAGCAGCAAAGCCAATCGAAGGACTATCGATGAGACTTTGGAAGCGTGGAACATGGCAGTCCTTGGCATGGAGCACTTGTGGAGAGAGCTGTCTCATCTCTACGCCGCAGATCCGAATGACAGGTCGAACCTCACTGAGATGGCCGCGCAGCATCTCCTTGACGGGTTCTCGTTGGAACTGATGGATGGAGATGCTGCGATGGTGAACATGGAGTGGATCCAAGGTGTATTGAACTCGTTATACTCAAGACTGCCCTGTGCTCGAGTGTTGGTGCTGTCGGTGATGGGCGTCCAGTCGTCTGGAAAGTCGACGTTGCTGAACTACATGTTTGGCGTTCGATTGCGAACTAGTGTATCTCGTTGCACGCGGGGTGTCAGCATGCAGCTTCTCATGTGCAAGGATCGCAAGGAGTACGATTACATTGTTTTGTTGGATACGGAAGGCGTTCGTGCTCCAGAGTGCATTGGTCGCGACGACAGTGTGTGGCGCGACAACCGCATGGCGACGTTTGCTATGCTGCCAGCGGATGCGACGATTGTTCTTACCAAAGGCGAGTCTACGGATACGATCAACGAGATTCTTCCAATTGTTTTGTCGGTGCATCTTGATTCTGAACTTGCTCATGAGAATGGTGGCCAGCTCCCGTCCAAGGTTTTTTTCACGTTCAACCAGGTTGATCTTGCGGAGCAAAGCAAGATGGAAAACATTGTGCACATGCTGATGCGCCAGCTGAACAAAAACGCAAGCATTATCGACAAAACGCGTCGCCAAACGAATTATAGAACGCTTGACGAGACGTCAGACAGACCAAAAACGTATTTTCAGAGCTTGACTGTTGACATTGAAAATGAAGCCAGCAGCGACGTACGAATATTAGGTACGATCAAAGCCCAGCCCTTTGCCCCGCATGACACGCCAGTTCCCGATTTTGGCCATCGGGTATGTGTGTTTCGCGAGCATCTTCACCGGCGAGTCTGCTCGGATGGAGATTGGGAACCGCGTACCTTGAAGCAGTTTGAGAAGTGCATGACTCTAGTATGGGATTGTATCCAGCACTCCAATTTCAATTTGATTTTCAAGGAAGCGTTCGAGAAGGCGAATTACGATCGTTTGTCTCGAGAATTTATGAAGTGTTGTCAAGAGTTATCGTCACATTATGCTGAAGCCTTTGACAAGATCAGCAAAAAAATTCAAGAAAACGCTCGAGACCGATTGACTGCCGCTGGCGCTACGGTTCAAGGCTCGCTTAGCGAACGAGCAGTTACTGTGATCGCGGAGAGGTACTCTCACGAGATGAATGCGTCAATTCAACAGCATGTTTTTGCGATTGATGCTCAACTGAAGACGCTTACCGATGATAAAAATCTAACCAAGTGGCGAACAACGACAATAAGCAACTGGAACCAGAAGAAGATCGATCAAAAGAAGCACTGGTTGCGAATGATACAGGACCAAGTGGATGTTGCCTTCCTGTATGACAATTTTGTGGAGGTTTACAAGAGCAAATTGAGAGCGGAGGCGAACAAACTATTCGGAAATGGCGGTATGAGCATGCAACACTCTGATTCGCAGCTTGAGCAACTTTTTGAAAACGTCTTCAGTCGTCTGGTGGATGAGGCAAATGAAAAGCACCCGCCATTTCACAAAGATGTGAACAGGAAGATCTACCAAGTGTGCACCCAAACACTGTCAACGATTCGGTGGCAACCGAACCAAGAGCATGCGGATGAAGAAATCGATGCCGTTGATGAAGGCAGCTGGATAATGTCCATGAAACATAAGATTCGTGGTTGGATTGCTGGTGGATCATCTGTTGCCAGCAACGAAAAGGCGACGAAAGCTCGGCTACGGCTTGACATCATTACGCGAATTCAGTTGATTATTTCGACGGTGAAGCGATATAGTGACGAAGTGGTTTTGGAGTGCTTCGATGTGGCAATGACGATGCTACTTCAGGCAGAGGGCCGCATGGCAGTTGGGACTCCGTTGAAACGACAAGTCTATAACTCAGTGTATAAGATCCTCTGTGAAGAGCTCAAGACTATCCAGCAGAAGTGGGATGAAGGTAACAGTGTCAGTGTGAAGTTCAGCACGTGCAAGGAATCGATGAAGAACTATTTTTTTGTTCTCAGTAAGGGGTTTCGAGGTGCCGATTTCCTCTTATCTACTGTCTCGAATTGGCTAAAGTACGGCTTCGATGAAGGATTTCAACGAGAACTGGTCGCTTACATCGGTAGAAAGTTAAAACATGAGCGATGGGTTAGTGATCCGGACGTCATGCAAGCTCATGTCGATAACTCTCTTCTTGCTCACGTCGAGAGCAATGAAGTTGACAGAATGATCGAACTCATTGAAGAACCCAGAGAGCACTACAACAAAATCATCTCAGCACTCATCCAGTCGCAGATCGAAACCAGCTTTGCAACAGTGTTGGAGAAATTTGTGACAACACTTCAGAATTGTATCAATGATGCAGCTGAAGCCGCGTATCATGTCTCCACAGGCAGATCAAAGACGTTCCTACGCACTCTGGCATCGAGCATGCGTTGCGCTTTGTCTCCCGCCTCGTCCAGATATTTGCTTGAAGATTCCCCAAATGAAAATGATGAGAACATGATGTGCGACAGTCAGCCAGCGTCGATATTCGCGGACAGTACTGGTCTAAATATCCGTAGAGCTGCACTTGAAGCCATATCTAGCCTGCCTACGATTGGCGACTTCGACTTGAGCTATTTGAGCGAATATGTGGCGTTTTATATTATGGATCACGGGTATGGCGCAGTTGACGGAATTATGCCACGCTGTGGGGAGCCGTGTCCAATCTGCAAATGCCCTTGCACCGAATACTATGGGCATGAGGGCTCTGAATCCAACAAGTGCCATGACAGCTATCACCAACCAACTGGGCTGACAGGGTGGCACAACACTGACACAAAGGAGCTCGGTGCTGGAAGCTGTGCGATCAATGCAAAGAAGAGAGTGCACTTTATCCACAACGGCAGGTGCATTCCGTTTTCAGATTTTCACGTGACGTTCCCCGATTGGAAATCGCCCAAGATCAAGCGTCCCCTTCCACTGCGCGAATACATCTTTATGAAATACCAGGACGACCTTGTGCGAATCCACGGCGGCGATATCAAAGTGTGCCCAGCAATTCCCCATTCGTACAACCATTCGCTTGAACAAATCAAGGCGCAGATCAAGGAGCTGATCGGTTGAGCGGTGAGAGCTTAGCTCCAATCTTTGTGATGCGTTGCGTGTGTTTCTGTCTCGTCAATGTTATGCTTTTGATTCGCTGAGTACGCTCTTTGCATCGCAACACATCCGTCCGATCGCATTATCTGCACGCAGCCCATCTGCTTCTGCACCTCTGTTGGAGCGTGTCTTTTCCTGGCAGCGAACACGGCAATACCCCGAGGCCGCCAAGTGTTTTCTTTTTCAGATGCAGCTTGCGCATCAGCGGGGGACACAGAGGACCCGCATAATGCGCATCCACTCAAGCAATCGGCCGCCAGTTCCGCCATGAGGGTGGCGTGGAGATCCACGCGATCCGAGTTCCCGACCGATGATGACGACCAACCAGCGCCCGTTACGCTCGTCGCAGTGTCGTCCTGTGCTCCATCAGCGTGCAGCGTAGAGTTTCCGTCGTCAGGGAGCGCCTGCATGCGTAGTGAGTGCCTCTCTCATGCTCGCTGCTACCCTTTGGTTCCGCCAGAAGATGATGCGAAAATGAGCTGCTTGTTGTCGGCATCACTCAAGCATCTTGTCCACATTTCAGCCAATTACAATACTTTCACCCATTTCAGCACACTATCATTGGTCATATGTGCGTCCAAATGGTCCTGGATTGGCTATTTCCGCGCAGCATAAGCGTGGCACTTGCCCCTCTCGCCCAACATGCTGCTGCTGAGTGTCACGAGGCCCATGAGCCCGAAGCAAGTAAACATGGCGCTCGCGAGCGCGGGCGCGCAGATAGCGAACGACGGCGCAGCGCACACGACTGCAATCGCAGCGCCGAGCGCGACCATGGAGGCGAGCGGCCGCTTGCACTCGACCGTGCGGCTCAACCAGTTCACGCTCCAGTTCGAGGACGCGGCGCTCGAGAGCGCGTACCAGGCGAGCATCCACATGCGCAAGAAGGCGCTGTGGCTGCGCTCGCTGGTCCCAGCAGCCGCGTCGCACATCCTCTTCGGGCTGGGCGACTGCATCGAGCACCCGCACTCGCACCTGCAGGTCACGCTGCCGGCGCGCATCTTCCTAGCGGTATGCGAGCTCAGTCAGACCCACAACTTTGCTTTGGCTGCTGGCGAGAATGCAATTTCACTTTTGCTGCTTTCTGGACGTCGTAGGTGCTGCAAATCGCCATGTTTGTGCTCGTCAAATGGGTAAGAACGCGTATTACACTGGTGGCTCGTTGACGCGTTGTGCTCACGCACTGTGTGCGCTCAGGGCTTGCTTCAAGCGCACGAGACGACGATGCTCTTGGTGTCGATCTGCAACGGCATCCCAAGTCTGCTGCTGTACACGCTCCAGCGCACGAGTCTGCATCAATGGGTACAAAAGCGCTCGGTCGATTGCATCGTCTGATGCGCATGCACTTTCTCACCTTCCATATTTTGTTGTGTGTGTGCGTGCGCGCAGGACGCACTGTTCGTGATCTTTGGCCTCTCGTTCTACACCATCCCCAAGATCACGCCGCTCGGCTTCGTGTCGTCCACGGGCGGCAGCTGGGTCACCGCGGTCCTGTACGCCGTGCTGTCGTTCGCGGTGCGTCCACCCGAGCGACAGGCCGAGAGCATCCTCGGGTTTCTCTACACGGCGCCGGTCATCGGCATCTTCAACACGATCTCGTACTACTCGGAGTACAACTCGCGCGAGCGCTTCGTGCTGCGGCGCAGGCTCAGTCGCGAGAGCATTACGCTCGCGGTCGCGCGCACCAACACGCTCGTGCCGCCCGAGGGCACCGACCGGTTCTTCAAGACGCTCGCGCACTCGAACGGCCCGACATTTTGCGTCGGTGTGCTGCTCTGGGGTGCGTTCACGACGGGCGGATGGGCGTCGCTGCCCGACACGCTCAAGTTTGTGGACGAGGAGACCGGGTGGGCGTGGTTCAGCCACTGCGCCGGCGTGACCGTGTTTCTGCTGGTCATGACGCGGCAGCTGCTGTGGCTCTTTGTGGTCCCAGTGCTTGGCGCCGTGATCCTCTGGATGATGACGCTCACGATGTCTGCCGAGTGGATCATTTTCTCGGCCCACAGTGTTGGCTACGGGCTCCTCGTCGCGTCCGTGATCGTCGCCATGGGCGTGTTTAGCTGGTTTGTGTGCGCGTGGAAGGAGCTCGTGTCGTTCCTGACGCGCTCGTGCTTTTTGTATCCGCAGCTGCAGGCGGGGCTCGAGAACGAGTACCCGCTGCTGGTCAAGATCGTGTCCGAGTACACTGCAGGCTTTGATCCCGAGATTCTGTCATCCCGGATGCCAGCGAACCGGATCATGGACCGCGTGTCGGCCGACGTGCGAGCGCTACGGTCGGGGTCCGAGGACCAGCACCACCATGCTGCGGGGATGGCGTTGTCGACATTGTCGACCATGTCTCCTCGCAGACGAACGGGGGATGCGATGCGCGCGAAATTGCTGGCTCCCAGTGATGCTCTCCACTCTCACAAGCATGCCAAAAGCGAGACCACTATGAGTGAGCGCGCGGAGGAGAAGGACACAGAGAACGAGCTTCTGAGAGGAGCGTTGGGAGACAGAGAAGAAGCGTCCGGGATGGAGCTGCCGCCATCTGAAGTGGTTTCTACTGCCGTGGGCACAAAGGAAGAGAACGAACGCGACAGCCGCATGATGTCGGTGCTGCCATCGTTCAAAGCTGGGAAATGCTTTTTTTGCTCCAAGAACGAGGCCGAGCATTTCGTGCCGGCGTGCGGGATGTGGGGCAAGTGGACCCACTGGCGCATGAACCAACAGCACGGCCACGCGAACGAACTTGGCTCGTCGTCGTCTGGCGCGCTGCAAGCCAAGCCCGTGATGTCCATGTGCACATCGTACTACGATATCCAGAACCAAAAGTCGGAGTTGGAGGTGCGCGTCGCCAAGCTCGAAGCCGCTAAAAGCAGCTTGATCAACCAACTGCAGCAGCTCCGGCAGATTGAGGAACAGACAAACATCGTGAACGTGCAGTTGAAATCCGAGATGCGAGCGCTGGAAGAGAAATGCGCGATGGATCTGCAGCGCCAAGACACGCAGTGGCAGCAAAAGCTGAACGCGGTGCTCGAAGAATCGAATCGACTCGCGCATGAGCGCAAACTCGAGCTCAAACGCGCGGACGCGACTCGTGCATCGCTTCGCAAGCAGTTGGAGACAAGTCAGCGACTCGCCGAGAAAGCAGAAGCCGCGTGCGCGAAAAGCATGGAGGAAGCGAGCAAGAAGCACACAGCGCAGCTCGACGCGATGCAAGCGGAGATGGCAGCGTACAAAGCCGAGGTCGAATTGCTTCGTCGCACAGTGCAGGCAGCGAGCGCGCTGCCGTCTCCACTGGCGTCGCCACTGCCCTTGCTGGATGGTTCGTTTCCGTCGCCGGCGAGCAGCTCGATGTCGGCGTCGTCTCCAGTCGCGAACCTCCAGACGCTGCACTCGTCCAGACGGCTGCCGTATGCGCAGTCGCTGGAGATCGAAGGGCTGCGCGAGTCGAGTCGAAGGCCGCGCGGTGACATCGACTACTCCGAGCCATGGCGGTATGCGCTCGACAGCGCCAATTTTTATGATGCCTGAGCGAGTTAATTTTTTGAATTTGAAACCATGGGCGCCGTCGCGACAGTAGCGTCCTGAGTTCTTTTTTACTTGGATTGAAAGGGAGAACAACTCAACACTCAGTCAACTCTCATGCAGGCACACTGCGCTTTTCCACTCACTAGACACTTTTCTACACTAGGATCGCCGCCGCCGCGGCGCACACCGCAATGATGGAAGCCACCACCAGAACGCTGCGCATGCACGCAGCACTCTCGGTCGGCTGCTGCGGAATGGACGTTGCGTCCTTTGCCGGTCTGCTCTATCTGTCAAAGCCCGCGTCTTCTTCGTCGTCGCTGCCGCTGGCTGCCAGAGTGCCGGCCTCAGACGCGCTTCCACTCGAGTGCGAGGACCCCGCATCGCGCGTGCGCGCCTCCTTGGACTCGGATCGTGACCCAAACGAGCTGCTGCTTGCGTCATTATCGCTGGCAGCTGAGCCAAGCAGGAGGCCAGCGTCGGACCCAGCCGCTCCGCCATCTCGGCCGTTGTTTGCCATCAGCCCACGCGTCGCACTGCTCTCGGCACTCGCGCCCGTCGCGAGGAAAAGCAGCCGCCGCATGGTCGCCCGCGTGCTTCAAGCGCGAAATGGAACTGCGGCGCTTGAAGGCAGAGCGTGAGGGAGAAGAGGCGCCGACCGAAAAGATCGCAGCGACCTGCAGACGCCAGCGGTGCGAATGGCGCGCGTCCATCGCGTCATCGCGGATCCGCGCAATAATAGAAATGGCGCATTTTCGGCCACTGAATGTGGGACAATTCAGATCAGATGTGTCGTTTCAAGCTACAGTTCAGTCGCTGCCCAATTTGATGTGTTACCACCTTACACAAGGACATCTGAACCCACGCGCTTCAGTAACTCACTTGACTTTTGTATGCTAAATGTCCCCTCAATAGAGTGGTACACCTCGTTTCGGGTCTGGCCTGATTTTTTTGTTTTCGGTTTTGTGGGGAGTTGCGCACAATCCAATGCGGGATCCTGCCGACCCGCAGCATATGGCGGCGGCGATGCGGACGTCCGTGCACGAGGGCGGCACGCGCGCGAACGCGGCCAGGGCGCGGGCGCAGCCGCTGTCCATGGCCTGCGCCAACGGCGTGTTCGCGCTGCCGCGCGCGCTCGTGTCGCAGAACAAACTGCGCTTCCGCAGGGACGGCTTCGACCTCGACCTCTGCTACCTGCACCCGCGTGTGATCGTCATGGGTGCGCGCATCCATTCCATGCGTGTGAGGATGCGCTCTGTGCGTCATCTGATGCTATCTATGCTGTTGTGCTGCAGGTTATCCGGCAGTGGGCGTGGAGTTCGTGTACCGGAATCCGCGCTCCGAGGTGGTGCGCTTCCTCGAAGCTCGTCACGCGGACAAGTACTTTGTCTACAATTTTTGCTCCGAGTGCGAGCGGCGATACCCCGTGAGCGTGTTCTCGAACCGCGCGGCGTGTTATCCGATTGAGGACCACAATGTGCCGACGTTCGAGCAGCTGTACGTCGAGCGTGCTGTCTCTGCAGTGAGCTTCTCCATTCACAACCATGCTTGACGCATCATGACGCGCGTTTTGTTGTAGCACGGCGTTCTGTGAACACGCGGCTGCATGGCTCAACGCGGATCCAGACCGCGTCGTTGCTCTCCATTGCAAGGTATGCTACTGTGCCCTCTGTATTGCTACTAGTTTTCTTTATCCAAGACAATAATGCTCTAGCGACTGATATGTTGTCATCTCTAGGCTGGAAAGGGTCGTGCGGGGATGATGGCATGCATGCTGCTCGTGCGCATGCAGTACGCAAACTCGGCGGCTGCCGCCATCGAGCGATACAATCGCGTGCGGGTCCGCGACATGCGCGGATTGACAGTCATCAGCCAGAGGAAGTGGGTGCGATACTACGAGCAACTGCTGCTCATGAGGCCCCAGCAGAGCTCCCCGACGCTTCGGCCGCCGAACGAACCAGGATTCTTGATGACAGAGCTCGTGATCCGCAACTCACTCACGGGGGTGGCGCCGCTGAAGCTGCGGCTGCGCGTGTATCAACTCGACGATGCATCGAACTCAAAGGTGCGTTTCGGATTGCGCACAGCGTATCTTATAATGGCGAGATGGGCTCATGGGGCGTGCTCTCTTTTTTCTTGCTGTTGCTACGCAGACGCTGCTGCATCAAGCAGACGGCTACGAGCAGTTCTCGCTGCGTGAGGAGATCCGCGGCAGCGTGCTGATCGAGTTCAAGCGCCTGCAGTGCGAAGGCTGCCGCACGCACAAGCATTTCAAGATCTGGTTCAACACAGCGTTCGTTGCACCAGGTACAGACGTATTGCTACTTTGCTTTAACATCGCCCGAGAGCTCACTTATTCGATGAATGTTTTTGCTGTTGTAGATGCCGACTCGGGCCACGTGGTGTTTACACGGAGCGACATGGACTGGGTGGCCAAGGACAAAAAGAAGCGCCGCATCCCTGCCGCTATGGAGCTCGGGATGGCCGTGGAAAACAATCCGTGAGCCGTCCTTCGTCGTCGGCCATGCATGCACGCCTAAGTAAGTTTATATATTGTCCATTTTCTCTTGTTTTTGTTGTCTTTCTTTCCTTCGTGATCCCTCTCTCCTTCAACGAAAAAGCCGCGTCTGCTCTGCCATCGCGCTCATACTATTTCGGCTTGAAGGGCGCGGCCGAGAACGTGTCGCTGAACCGCTTGAACTCGGGGTGGTAGTCGAAGTTATCCATGAGCACGCGGATGCCCTGCGTGTGGCGTAGCTTGGCGTCCTCGTACTGCGACTGCATGTTCTCGGTTGTCTCGGCGTACTTGCCCTCGAGCGGCGCGATCTTGCTCTCGAAGAGCGCGATCCAGTTTTGGCTCTCGCGGAGCTTGGCCTCGAGGTCCTCGCGTCGCTTGCGCAGGCGGAACAACTGGTCATCGTAGTCTTGCTTGCCCTTCTCGTCGGCCTTGATCTCGCGGTCGAGCATGTCGATCTTGGTCTGGAGGTTGTCGAGCACGCCGCCGATGCCGCTCGTCACGCGGTTCATCTTGCTCGCATCTTTGGTCGACATGAGCTGCTTGGAGCTCGGTGGCGGGTAGATCAGCCGCGGGAGCCCCGTGCCACCTCCCGACGCTGCCATCGCGGAAAATGGGTTGGAGAGCGCTCGCGATATAGATTGCGTGCATTGCCCTAAATTTAGGCGACTTGCGGAACCAGCGTCAAAGGAACCGAGCTACCGAGCACGCCTGGCGTGTATGCATTTGAGAACTGACGTTTCTTCGGTCTGGGCGTGCACTATGTATGCATGCTGAGCAGTGGATAAACATGAAGCTAACTCGCCTGAACGGGGCTCCACGATTCTCGTGATTACGGCGGTCGACCTCGCTCGCCAGACGAGTACCCACTGTAGCTGCTCTCGCGACGCTCGCCCAGCGAGGAGCTCTTTTCAAACTGACTCGGTTTGTCGAAAAAGCCTGGATACTGCCCGCCTTTCGTGACGCGTGGCGGTGATGACGATGACTAATGATAACGCAGACTTGGATCGGCTTCTGACTCTGCCAAGGTGGTGAAAAACGCCAACAGTTAGGGCGAAGAGATGAAGCCGACGCCGTTCTTGTCGATCGAAAGAATCACGAACTGCTGTTCGCTCATGTCGAGATCGAGTCCGAGCCGGTAGCAGACGTGCTTGATATCGTTCAAGCAGCACATGGCTTCGTACTCGCCGTTCTCGATCGGCACGACCATCTCCCGCGGCGCGAGTCCTTTGAACGCGTGACGGATCAAGATCGCGGCGCTTTGGCGTCCACTGTCACTCAGCAACAGCTCTTTCAGTCGACTTTCATGGAGCAGTTTGCGTCGCACCGACATCTTGTCGCTCGAGAAGCCTGAGCTGCTCATCATTGGCATCGCTGACGAAGTTGGCGGAGTACTGTGGTGTGCTGATGGCAGCCCGATGTCAAAGTTGGAGTTCAAGCGACGCGCTGTTTGCCGTTGTTGCTGCGTTCCTGTGGTTTGAGCGCCACGAGACTCAGTCACAGTTGTCATCTGTTTGAGCTCAGCGAGAAGATCGCTGGCGCGATGCAGCAGATCCAGGTACGTGATGCCAACCGGTTGTAGCGATGCAGGCGACGGATACAGCGCTTCCACAAAATCACGGACCGAGATCCCCGACGGCGAGGACGAGAAATTCAGACTCAGCCGAGACGTAAGGAGGATCTCGGCGAGGTCGTCCTTGCTTACCTGGCCATGCACGTCGGCATTGCGATGTAGATCCATTGCTGTCTTGAGGTCAATGCGTCGCTCCAAGAGGTCATGCAGGATCGCAATGACGGCGACTCGATTCGTGCGTGTTTTCCGTTCTGAGCCGCTTCCCAAAGTGTTGCTGCCTCCGCGATACGGCTGCTGCTGCTGCATATTCTTTGGCACGGACTGCGACAAATTGGTTGCAACTGACCCAACGTCGTCAGAAATGTGGTCGGAGATGCGCACCGAGGTCTTGGTGGCGCGATGGCCCTGATTCATCTTGCGTCGTGGGCAATTCCAAAGCGCGTCGGTCTCGCTCGCAGTGTGCATGTCGTACTCATGCTTGCCACCGATCACTTCGTCGTACGACTGTTCCTGCGGCGCGAGCAGCACCGAGGTCGTCGATAGATGCTTCTTGCGTTTCTTCGGCGACAGCAAGTCACTGCAGAGCTGTCCGAGCCGTGTCTCCAACCGCGCGTAGGGCATCGTCGGAGGTTCCCCACGACTGCTGGACGAACTGTTGTCCAATCCACTGAATATGGTGAAAATCGCTGACTGCAGATCCGATGTCGACGTCAGGATCCCAAGCTCCTGGATCGCGGCGAGCAGTTCCTGAGGAGAGACCATCCCAGTCTGCTCGATGTCGTTGCGCTGGCAGATCGAGAGCAAATGCGGCAACTCGACCAGCATCCCTTCCAGCACTTTCTGGGCTGAACGAGGCAAGCGGCAAGCAACGGTCTTTTGTCCGTACGTTGGAGAGTTTGAGTCACCGCTCTCCGCGTTGATCGCAGGCAGCCATGCTGATCCAGCACCAGCGCCATTGTCGGATCCTGGTCGTGTGAGAAACGAGTTGAAATGGTCGTACAGATCGTGGTTGACAATGTATCCACGTCCGCTCGGGTCGAGCGTCCAGAACAAGGTTTCGACTTCCGCGTACCGCGTGAGCGCACTCAAATGCACCAGACTTTGTCGGAATTGGCCCCGTGTGATGCGTCCAAAGCGATCACCCGGGAAGATCGTCTGCGGCGACGACGTGCCGAGCTGTCCGAGTTCCTTCATTTGCTGGAGTTTGAGCAAGATGCGCTTCTCCAACGGCGCATGTGGGCGACCGCCAAACATCGGATCCTCGTAATGAGTGGCTACGCTCTCACCGCCACCTTCGTCGTCGGCTCCCGTTGACTTTGCTGGATCACGATGTGGATTCAGCGTAATGTCGCTCTTCCAGCGGCTCTCGTCTCGGATCTTGACGATTGTTCGGTTCGCTTCGACATTTCTAAAGCGCAGACGCATCCCAAACACACAAAGTTAGCAACAACGCTGTTTGAATCACTCGCAATCGCTCCCAGCCATGGCGACAGCTTCTTCGTGCCTCTGCTCGTTGGATTTGCCTGCTGGATAGGACGCTTCCTGTGCAAACGTGGCTGCGCCTCCGTGTGGGTAGCTGCTCTCGTGCACCGATTGGGAATCGGTTCGCCGCCCCGTGCGGATCGGCGACACGTCGACATTCGCTCGCGCTGACGGCATCGCGATCGGAGACGGCACTGCCGAGGTCTTCATCGCGCTGTGGTCGGACGCCTTGAGTGCCTGCATGAGCGGCGCCAGCCCGATCTCACCCGAAGACGAATCCCTAGGATACGATGCCACACGAGCAGACAAGTCGACCATGTAATAACTTGACAGAGAACAAACAACAAGCATGGTGACTTACGTGAAAGGCAACATCCGCACGCGCAGCGCAGCGTAGTCGGCGTTGCTCAGTGCGAGTCCGCACCGCAGCAGACAATCGCGAAAGGTGTCTGGCGTCACATAGCGCTGATTGGTGCGCTCGAGTTGCTGGAACAGCGGCTGCAGTTTATCGATCGAGGCCACGAGGAAATCCCAGAGCCGCGCATTGCCGACCCCAGCAACCGGTGGGGACGCCTGGATCGACGCTGTCGGCAGCACAAGCGGCGACTTGTTGTGGGACAGCGCGAGAAAGTCGGCGTACTTGATGCCAAACAAAGCTCGTGACGCGCTGCGATTGGCAGCGTCACTGCTATTGCTCTTTGCCGAAAAGTCCCTGAGCTCGGGCGAGAGCGAATCGTACACTTTCTCGTACTCTCTCGCCGTGAGAAACACGCCGATGTGGTTCATGCCGAGTTCGAACTCCTCTTGGCTCACGCTGCCCGAGCACGTGATGTCCATCTTGAAGAAGATCTGGCTCGGTTTGTCGACGTTGTGCGCGATCGCGTCCGCGATGCGTCTCCAGATCGCGTCGCTCTCGCTGCTGCTGCCGTCGCTCGCGTTGTCGTGGAGACTCGACGGGATGGTGCCGCCAGTCGCGGACCGAGGGGTCTCTGTGGCGTACGGCGCGGCCACAGACTGACTCGCGTCGTAGCTTCGGTAGGACGAACCACTGTGACTGCTGCTGCTACCTCTGGAGGATCCTGGGCGCGTTTGCTGCTGCTCGTGGCGCGCGCGGATGAGCTGCAGGGACCACTCGGTCATGGTGCGGCAAAACATGTCAATGTCTACGTCGCACAGACGCAGCGTCAAAGTTACTGCGACGACGCATAAAGCACGGGCGGAGAGACGCACGCACCTAGTTTCCGCGTGTGCGTGGGGCAAAACACTGAGTAGAGCTCTCTGCCCTTGGCCAGCGCGCTCGCGGTCTCCTGCTGCTGCGGCGGCGTGTCGTTCGCCGGGAACTACAGGATGCCGAGGCGCTTGAGCGCCAGCTGGAACTCCCGCACGTCCAACTGGCCGTCGCCGTTGAGACTGAACCGCTGGAGCACGTCGTCGGGCTTGAGCGACGTGTGCGAGAAGCGCAGCACTTCGTCGCGGAAGTGCTGCACGAGCCGCGCGTTGGAGAGCAGCTGGTGGTACTGGTGCCAGTCGGCCGTGCTCATGTTGTCGATCTTGGCCTGCGTCTTGTGCATCGTGATCGGTTTGAAGGCAAGAAGGAGGAGAGAGAGAGAGAGAGGCGGGGGAAGGGAGAGAAGGCTGCGCTTAGAGTGTGCGCGCAACCACACGGCGGCGATGGCGGTGGAGAATACGCGAGCGGCAGCGCGGTCCGGAGCTCTTGAGGAGCTCTTGGTCGCTGCTGCATGGTGAAGTTGGCGGCTTTTCGAGGTCGTTTCACTCGCACGGTTCCCTAATACAGGCATTGCTCACTGGACTATATTAGTGCATTCTTCCTACTTAAAAGAACACCTCTCTGTCGAAAATGTCAGCAACTCTTTCGACACTCGGCTAAAGTACGATGGATTACTCGCTGGAGGTGCGCTACATGCAGTCGCACCAAGACGCATAATCGGCCCGTTCATTGTTATCATTTGTATTTGCTATTTGCACATTGGGGGGTTCTTACCCAGTACGCTGCTCGCGCACGCGCGCGTAGGTGCGATTCAATCGTATCCAAGCGGCCGTCTCTCTGGCTCGCAGCGCTTCGTTATCGGAGCCTCGCCATGCTCTTCTTTGGCGACACCTTGAGCTTCGCCGCCGTCTTCTCGTAGATCGACTTCATGAGCCGTGAGAGCGTCTTCGACGACGACGCGGCGCTTCCTTCGCGTTCGTCGCTGCTCAGATCGTCGTGCTGCTGGAATTGCTCGTACTCTTTCTCGGAATAGAACAAGTCGGCGGGGTCGTACGATTGCCGCGGCAGCACGAGCACCTCGGGCTCGTCCTGGAACGACACGCTCTTGCGCTTCGACCGCAGCACAACCGCGTCAGCATGCGTGCTCGCCCTTGTCTTGTCCTCTTTCTCGTCTCCCTCGGGCTGCGCATTCGCGCTGAGCGGACTCTTGGGGGCAAAGCTCTGGTAGTAGAGCGCTGTGACCCACCGCACGATGTCTTTCTTCTGATGGATGCGCACGGTGATCACGCGCGACTGGCCCTGCGCGCGCACGTAGACGCACTCGTGGTCGAAGCCAAAGACGCTCTCGTTCGGGCTCGCGGGTTTGATCTGCAGCACGATCTCGTCGCAGGGCGGCGTGCAGCGCTTGTAGTCGGTCCTCCTCGCGTAGAACTGCAGGCGTCCAGGCAGCAGCACGCCGTAGAGCCACCGCTTGTTCTTCTCGCTCGCCGACGATTTGGCCGCGCTCTGGAGCTTGCGCTTGCGACGTGGGTCGCTGCGGCCCCTGTTGTCTTCCTCGATGCGCACGAAGCCCGTGAGCGGCGCGTGCGCGGCGGGCGTCACCTCTGGCGGCGCCATGCTGCTCTGCTGGGGCTTGCTGCTGCGCGGGGGATGGAGCTGGTTGGAGATTGAAGCAGCGCCGGGACCCTACCGAGCGGAAGGAGACGCCGCCGCAACGATGCCAGCTGGCGCTCGGGGAGTGAAATGAAAAGTGAAAAGCGCTGCAAACGAAAAGGACCCGTTTTGGATTCTTTTTTCCACTGCGGGTCGGGTGACGGCGATGGGAGTTGACAAAACAGGAAGGAAAACGTCATGTTTGCGCTCCCTACTTGTTTGAGATTAGTCTGCGTTTGGTGTTTTGCAGAGTCTTGTCTTTGGCTGGCGCACGTACGTACCCCCTCTGCGTATGTGCGAGACCGGCTGATTATAGGTACACTTTGCGGTCCCGCGGCAATGGCTGATGGGTGGCGCGATGTCCCATACCTGTTGAGTGCTGAGGCCTGCGGACTGGCAATGAGTTGAGCCTCAAGTCATCGTCAGTGGCGGTGGCGGTGGCGGCGGTGGGCTTGTCACAGTCCAGAGCTACCGGCCAACGCGCGGTCCTGACAGCACTTGACTGCAAATCCCACAGCGACGAAAACGAGGAAAGCTGGGCAAGTCGGCGTTATCCGGATCGGAAATAGACAGTCGATAAAAATAAACAAGTAAATAGAAAAAAGAAGATAAACGACTATAAATA
Organism: Globisporangium solare; assembly: GCA_023335675.1. Lineage (NCBI taxonomy): Eukaryota > Oomycota > Peronosporomycetes > Pythiales > Pythiaceae > Globisporangium > Globisporangium solare. The sequence continues at coordinate 7,362 of JAADVP010000111.1, read as the reverse complement.
AACAAACCAGCGCGAGTACTGTACGGCACGCCAGACAAAGACGGTGTCCTACGCTGGCTGGATTTTCCGCCCCCTCCTCAACGACTCGAACATAACCGAATGCGTACCATAGACAAAGAATGTACAATTGTGCAAATAGTCCAAACATTGTGTCTATATCGAGAAAAAGGGCAGACATTCATCTCATGTTGCGTGTGCGCAACATCCATCTCGGAATGATTGTCCTTTGTTCAAGTCCCTCGCTCCCCCCATTGAACCGACCGGACGCGACAATGGAGCGCAAGTGGCACGTGGAGCTGAACGAGGCGCGCGAGAGCGACCTCCCTGGGCGCCTCGAGCCAATCGGCTTCTGCAGAGGCTTTGTCGCCGACAGGGTGCGCTGCTGTGTCCCTCTTCATAAATTCATATACATGCTCACGTCTTTGTGCGGTGCAAAACGAGAGAGCGGCCGCACCATGAAGCGGAGAAGCATGCTGACAAGGGGGTTGCTGCTGCTGCGTACAGGAAAACAGCAATGCGGTGGCGAAGACGGCTTCCAACACCCAAGAGCTCAAGAGGAAGGTACGGTGCTAGGTGCTTCGTATCCTTTATCGTCCGGGACGTTCATACGACGACGGACTCGCTAAGCTGGGCGTCGTTGCTGCTGGGGTGCACAGCGCGCGATGGAGATCGGCACGGCGCCGTTCAAGAGTCTGCTGCAGACGGGCTTCATGATGTGGATGAGCGGCTCGTCCGTCAACATCTTCAGTATCATGGTGACTGGCATGATCATCATGAACACGCTCAAGTCGTTTTTCAACATCCAAACTGGTGCGTGCGACCTTGTCTCGTTGCCAACATGCGCAAGCAAAGCTTCACCTTTAACGCGTGCGAGGAATTCGTCATTTTTTGCGTGCATATGGCAGCGTTCACGTCGGTGAACGACGGCGTGATCGACCTCACGCAGCCAAAGCTGGTGTACATTGCCGGAAACCTCGCGAACGTGGCGCTGGCGCTGTACAAGTGCGCGGGCATGGGGCTGCTCCCGACGACCGCGGCCGACTGGACGTGGCTGCTTCCGATCAAGCAAGCGGTCGAGACGTCGGCATACGCGTTCGATCAGTAGCGAGAGAGAGAGAGAGAGAGCGTTTGTGGAGACGTTATCCATCATCTTACACAGGCAAGCAGCTCGGATACAAAACCTTTGCACATACTTTATCATCATTCACTTATCTTGTGGTACTACGAGGATAAAAAATTTGGTTGACAAAAACAATAGCCGCGCACAGCAGCGACTAGAGCGAAGAGGAAAGAAAAAAAGCAAAGCCAAAGCGCATTCTACGACATATTCCGGCCGCCAGTGTGCGGCGGACAGCGGTACTCTTCCGGCAACAGCGACCTCTGCAGCGCGTTGAACGCAAACACGCGCCGCCCAGTGTTCTTGAGCGCGTTCTCAATGCGCACGCCCTCGGAGCGCATGACCGACACGATGCCTGCTTTCTTGGCCTCGGGGAGCCCGTGGTTCTGCACTAAGATGCGGCCCTGCTCTAACGTCACCGACATGCCCGTTCGGTCCTTGGCGCTCTTGCACACTGTCACGCGCCCTGCCGCCACGCGCCGACAGAGGTCCGAACTCAGCTGCAGGATCTCGGGGCGCTTCTTGCGCGTCTGGCGGGACAGCGAGATGAGCTTCTCGAGCTGGTTGAGGATGCGCGTGATCTCTTCGCGGGACGGGATATCGCGCGCGACCACAGCAGGACGCGCGTTCGCGCCCGTGCCCGTGTAATAGCGGGACTGCAGCGAGGCCTGGTAGTTGCAGTAGCGGTCGCAGTAGGATCGGAGCGAGCGCAGACTGTTCTCGTTGATCACGTCCTGGAGACGGGTCACTGACGAGCCCGTGTTGTTCGCAATCGTCTGCTTCTCGTTGATGCCCTGTGAGAACAGCACGGGACACACCTTCACGGGGCCGCCTTGGCGCATGTACTCGGGCAGCTTGACCTTGCCCGAGCGCAGTTTGATGCGGATGACCAAGTGCGTGTATCCGAACAGCTTGTCGACGGACGGAGGAGCCAACGAGGATGCCGAGTTGCCGCCGATCCCGCCGAGCAGTTTGTGGTTCTTCGCCTTGATGAGCGTGCTGATAAGGCGCTGGCCGACGCCGCTGAACGATGCCGAGGCGAAAGAACCGGCACGCGTCGGCGAGGATGGCGCCTTCGCAGAGTCGGAAGATGTCTCCCCAGATCTCGTAGATGTGCCTCCCACGGACAACGCGTCGTCAAGGTTTGTGAACACGTTGACATCGATGACGCCGGCGATTCCAGCACTCGACGCCGACGACCCCGAGTGCGACGATGCGTCATTCGCCCCACCATGCACCTCGGTATCCTTCTCTTCCTCGTCGAGGTGGAACGACAGCGACGTCGCTCTATTGACGACCTTGACGTCTTCGTCTTCGTCTTCGTTCTCTTCGCTCTCGTCCACCAGCACGAAGCGAATGTTGCGAAGTTCATTCACAGCACCTGCCATGTCTTCCAGCATACCAGCTTCGTTGCCATGGGTCGAGACCAAACTCTCCACGTCAAAGAGGAACCCGAGCTTCTCGAGCTGCTCCAGCATGCCCTGGCCGATTTCGACCTGGGCGTTCTGCAGCGCCAAGTCAACCTTTCGGGTAAACGCAGTCACGAGGGCAGCGACCGCTTGAGGGAAGCAGACGTCCATGCGCTGCTGGATCTCCCACTCCAGGTTGTCCGCCTTCTGCTCTTCTTCTGTCCACATCGGGTTTTGGTGGTGTGCTGCCGTGGATCCCGGTTCCTCTCGAGGCCGTGGCTTTGTCTTCGCGTGCTGCTCTTCGAGACCGAGGATGCCGCCGTTCTTGAACTTGTACACGTGCGCCGCCATGGCGCCGACAGTCACAATATCGTACACTGCCGCAGTGTTCCCGCTGTCGCTCTCGCTGCTCGCCTTGGCAGACTGCTGCGAATCGGCAAAACTGTCTTCTTTGCCGACCCACATCTCCTGCAGGTGAAGGTTGATCGGCAGGAACCGCAACTGCGCGTTCTTCTTTTCCGTGCTCGGCTTGAAGTAATTCTTGTGCTGGTCGCGTGAGACGTACAAGCGCCGCAGCCGGCGAAGCAACGAGAGGTACTCCTTCATTCGGTTCGCTCGCTGGGTCATCCACTCGCGGCAGCGGTTGAGGTCACCATCGTCCTGGATCTGCTGGATCAGGTTCTCGTAAATGCCTCGGTCCGACCCCTTTTGCCGTTGCCGGTCGTACGCCTCCAGGCGCGCAATGTCATTCTGCGCGATGAGAAAGCATTTCGTGCGATGGCGGATGATGATTTCCAGGATCTGTCGCGGAATCAAGTTGCTAAAGCGACTCTCTGTCAGGTCTTCGACAACGAGAAGGCCTTGCTCACGGATGTGGTACTGGCTGCTGATGGAGTGCGACGCCGCGAGTCCGCTGATACCCGCGGTGAAGCCGTATTTCGTGCCTGCAGCCTTCGGGATCACTGTGTGGATCGAGAGCTTTGGCGGGATCGTGTTCGGGCCGATCTGCTTGTACGAGTTTTCCGCCGCCACCAACGACACCTGTTCCATGCGAGCCCCTGCAGTCACCAGTGCATTCGTCGACACGCTAAACTCTGCGACAACGTTGTAACTCGGGATGCCTGCGATCGATCCCTCCGAAGAGCCCGCGTCGGATTCCAGCTCAAAGAGTTCGTCGATGGCTTGGGAACTCTGGAACGCAGCTAGTTCCAGATCGGCAAACGAGGATTCGATGGTGCGCTGGCTGCTCCCAACATCGTCGTAGTCGTCGCGATCCTCCGTGCTGCGGTCAGTACTGCGATGCTCAAGAGCAGCCAGCACCTCAGCCGCGCTGATCTCGGAGTGATCATTCCGGCGCGACGAGCTCGCCTCGGAGCTCAGCGCATACACTACCATGCGAACGCGCTCGTCCGTGTTTGATACCGGGATGCGCGGCACTGCTAAGAAAGTGTACAAGTATCGGCCATTCGCGGGAGTGCCGTCCTTGTTGATCGACGTGACGGTATCCGTGTTGCTGATCTGTCGCCATCCGCTCGCCTTCGTGTCTGGATCCACCTCGAGCCGCTGGATCGCGATGTAGCAGCCCTGGCTGAACACTTCGTTCGTTTCCAACGCCATCGAGAGACCAATGTAGTCGTCCGGGTTAGCGTGCGTGTAGTTGTCGCTCGAGTCGCCCGTCGACGAGTGTCCATCGGCGTCTAAGTCTTCGAACTCGGCCATGGAATCATCGCTCCACCGCTCCGCAGCGCTGAACGAGAAGTTGGGCGTTCGGATCTCGCCATAGCCGAGCGAAAGCGGACTGTTGCTTCCGTCGCTGTCGGCATCCCCCAAGGACTTTGCTGTCGCGTTCCACTGCAAAAAGATCAAGCAGCATGGCGGGATCGAGTACGGGAGCCACACCGTGAAGATGTAGAACCATGGGTACGAGATGTACCGCTCGCTGCGAGACAGGATCTGGACGACCCAGGAGAGCAAGTACACGAGCGTGACGACACCGATCAGCGCGTAGTAGAGGCGAAGCGCCTTCATGAGCACAATCTGGTGCGGACCCGTGGCGTTGATCAAAAGCAGCTTGCCGCGTCGCATGACCATAAACCCGAGCGCCATGACCGTCAACGTCAGTGCCAGGAACAGCGCGTACGTCACGGTCGTCGAGACAATGAAGAAACGGTCCTCATCCTCGGCGTAGCAGCTCCAAAGAAAGCCCTGGATATCTGAGAACACGCTGTCGGAAGGCTCGAGGTCGTCGTATTTGCACTGCTGGTTCGCGTACGACAGCGCGTTGATCTCGGACTCGTAGACACGAGATATCAGGTCTCGGTGGTAGAACAGGAACGACGCCTGGAACACGTAGAACAGGATGTTGCCGATCGCAAACGCGATGGACGTTGTCGTCTTGGGCAGCTTTCGGAGGCGAAGGTTCAGCACCGTGCCCCAGTGGAAGCACACCGCCGTCAGCATCGTGAACGTGAAGCACAGGTACAACCGCGAGATGTAAAAGTACGTGCTGCTGCGGTTAAACGCCCAGATCAAGTTGTTGAACAGCGCGGTGCACAGCGCGAGCACGGTGCAGATTGCCGTGATATCGGTCCAGATCGAGCCAAGCGAGAACGCCAGTCCGTTGCTGCGAATCACCACTGTACAGAACAGCAGCGTGCAGATCAGGATCACCATGGTCACGTAGTTGTATGGACTCGCCGTGGCACCCGAGATCATGTCGACGGAGATCGCAGAGAACTGGCCGTTCACGACCAACCGCTGCTCGGGGTCCCGGATCTGGATGCGCGCAAAGTTCAGTCCAGAGTACGACACCGACGGGTTCTGGACGCGGTCCACGCCGAGGCTCACCCACCCGATCTCGATGTCTTCCTCCACGGTCAGGATCCACTCGTTCTCCGACGACGTGTACACTGCTTGCGTAAAGTTGTTGCGCCACGCGTCGTCGCCCGTGACGCTGAGCGTACTCGCCAGAATGACCGCCGTGTCGTTATTCTCGGCCACGAGTTCGTCGTCGTCGTCGTCTGTGATCTCAGTTTCTGGGAAGAGATCCCACGACCAGATGGCGTCGGACGTGAACTTCCAGCTCTTCCCGAACGTCATGTCAATGGTGCTTCCCTTTGGCACGCGCGCGTTCGTGTAGAACACCAAGCTCGCGTTCCCAGAGTTCCCAGGGTAGATGTTTTCCGGGAGGAACGAGCCGCTCGACAGCAGTGCGCTCCCGAGATCTGTCACGCGGTAGAACGTGTTGAACACGCCACCACTGTCGGTGTCGTCAAAGATAAAGTACACGGGCGCCAAGTTCGTGCTGACCGAGTACGCCGTCGAGATCGTGCTGTCGTCGATCCCCGTTGGCGTCACGATGTTGTTAAAGATGAGCGTGTACGAGTCGTTCGTGCGGTACGCCGTCGGGATGTCCACGGTCAAGTGGGCGCGGTCGTCGAACGTCGACATGACGCACTTGGTCGCCACCTTTGCTGCTGGGGTCGCTGCGGCCGCGATCTCGCATGTCGAGCTCTCTGTAAAGTTGTACCCGAGCGGGCTCGCGATCATGATCTGCACGAGCGTGTGCACGTTGCCCGGGTCGTAAAACACGTTGATGTACGACGTCGGTGAGAACGTCACGGAGAATGTCGCGTCGAGCTGTCCCGGGATCGCATTCGTCACGCCTGTCCACGCGTTCGTGTCGAGCACTGGGCCCGAGCAGCAGCTGTCTGTGCACGTGAAATCGGCGCCGGCCGTGTAATTCCACAGCGCCTGCGAGCTACAAAACGTGTTCGCCGTGGCTTGGTCGTTCTGGCACGACGGGAACATCACGCACGGGTACCACGCTTGGTGGCGCTGCGCGTTCCGCCCATTGTACTTGCAGCACGGCAGACCGCTGCACTCGCCGTGGGGCGTCCCGTAGAGGTCTCGAGGCTGCGCCTGGTTACAGCACGCGAGCTCCAGCTCGGACTCAGACGAGCAGCACGCCGAGCAGTCGTCGGACAGGTACGTCGGCGACGGCGTCGGCGCCGGGGTCGCCGCCTGACTGCTGCTGTCCACGAGCGCCACCACTTCGTTCGTGCTCGAGCCCGCGCTCGCCGAGCCCGCCTCCTGCGCCGCCGAGACGCCCGCGAGCACGCCCACGACGACGGCCAGCAGGAGCGCCGTCGTCGCCACCGCCGCGCTGTTCTTCCGCCATCGCGCGTGCCGCATGCCCGTCGCCTCCGTTCGCGCCTGGAGAGCTGGGGGGAAGGATAGATACGCAGCCGGGAGCTCTGCGTATTGGGATTTGGCGGCTCTAATAATAGCGAGGGCACAGCAGCAGCTGCGAGACGGACAATCACTCGGCACCAGACCTCTGTGCCGACTCGGTGGTAGTTTTCGCGGAAAGTTACGCGTAGATTTCGCAAATGTCGAGATTTGGAATCACGCTGGGCAACTATCGCATGGCGAATTTATTTGAGCAAAGGCGACTTTGGCGGGTTTGACGACATTCAGAGCGGCGACTTGGATAAGCCACTGTCGTCACGTACATGCATCAAGTATCAGGTTTTATGCGGTTGTGGAGTGGGAAGGCAACCGGAGAGGTATCGATGGCCGCCAGTTGTTGAGCTTGGAATATTAATACTCGAAGGCTTGCTGACGTCAGGTCGAGTGCGAGTGCCCGTCCACCATGAGATCCCGAACCCTCCTCTTCCCAATCATCTGACTCTTTCAAATGAGAGGGCGGACCGATGAAGTTTGCACTTTGACATTTCCGACACAACCATCGTTGGGAGTGTCGATAACGTCAAAAACCAATGTAGTCCATCATTCTGATTTTCAACAGGGTGGTTGAAGAACAAAATGGGGGGG
>JAADVP010001109.1:0-10949 GCA_023335675.1 Globisporangium solare | reverse complement strand
GGCAATCGGACATCGGCAGATCGCGCTGATAATGAGCAAGAGCAATCGACACTGTAGACTCCTCAATAGCGAGACATCCTTAGCTGGCTCAGATAGGCTGACGGGTCGACAATTTCGACTTTTCTTTTCAAAACCCTGCATTTGTGGACACACACAATACATTTCTTTTATATCGTGCATTGACCAGAAACTTTTTCTGTTGAACCTCGCCAGAGTGAATGACCTCCTCCTGCCTTCGGCATCAAACGCATACTGTGCAGCCGCAACCTTTGCCAGAAATTTCGCTGTCTGTTGAAGACTCTACGAGCGCTTTTTCACGATTTCGGATTCCCAGTTGGCAGCGTTCTCAAAGCCGTTCTTGGCGTACCGAAAGTCTTGGAACGCCAGGATAATCTCCTCCTGGGTCGTCATCACGAATGGACCATGCTGCACCACAGGCTCGTTCAAAGGCTGGCCCGAAATGACGATCACTTCAAGGCCGTCTCTCTCGCCAGCACTAAGATGCACGCCGTCACCCTCTTTCTCCATCACAATCGCTTCGTGGACCTGAATAGATGCGCCCGAGCACTTGCCACTGCCCTTGAGCATATACACGAACGCGTTATGGCCAACAGGAATCGGATACTCCAAAGTCGCACCTTGCTTCAGTATGAAGTGGACGTACGTGACCGGAGCTGTCGTCTCGATCGGCCCTTTCACACCAAAGACCTCGCCAGCGAACACAAGAGCTTCAACATCCTTCTTCTCGTTGAAAGCATGCAGAACTTGGTGAGCCTTGATCTCCTGGTAGCGCGGCTTCTTCATCTTTTCTGATCTGGGCAAGTTGATCCAGAGTTGCAGCGCGTGCCCTTCCTCTGTGCTCCCTGGCATCTCGGAGTGCATGATGCCTCGGCCCGCGCTCATCCACTGGAGGTCACCGGCATGCAGCTCGCCTTTGTTGCCGAGGAAGTCTTCATGGAGCGAGTAGCCCTTGGACGATGGCAAGACGTACGTGACGGCCTCGAAGCCGCGGTGCGGGTGGTCTGGGAACCCACTGGGAAGGGCAACCTTAGCTTCGTCGAGCATGAGGAACGGGTCGAGGTTGCGCAGCTTCCGCGAGCCAATGGACCGACGCACAGTCGCGCCGACCCCTTCGCCCTGTTCTTGAGCGATGAACTTGAGTGCGATCTGGCGAGGAGTGAACATTGTGTCAACAGCGAGTTGAGGATGAGCAGTGCTTTGTTGCTTCGTGGTAAATTGAAGAATGAGCACGAGGGTAAACCAGCATATTCCGCTGAAATGGTGGGATCTGTCTGTCAGGCGTCCAGCTTAAAAAACCGGGAAGTGCTTGTGAGAGCAAGGAGTGCTGCCTCCGTTGGAATGACACGTCGCGGACGCGGGTCAGTTTGCGAAGCGCGGGTATTTGATACGTAAGCTGCACTTGATTATGACCACGGTTTGGTTTCTTGTGTATTACTGCGCCTCAACGAAGCCTGCAATATGTCCTTAGAAGCTAGTAAAGTCTAACAAGAAGTTTATGCGTACCCCCCAGCGTAAAACAAGCAAAGATGAGAAAACGACGTATTTTATACAACGGAGGTTTTCCAGGCACAATCAATGACTACTTTGGTAGTTTACACGTCCAGTCTTAGATCCCTAAAACAAAGCACAGATTTTGTCGTAGCGAGTAGGTGTAAACGTATCGAGCGAGCGACGATTACGGACAGTACTGGGAAGTTCGTAACACACTACAACTGTAAGGAGGCTTGTGTAGGAGAGGGTAAATTGAGAAGTGAGATTGAGAAAACTGTTTAACAAAAACTCAACTACTTCGTCGCTAGTCCTTGGCCCCCCTTGGGGCTCTTCCTACTCATGTTCTTTCACTTGCGTACTACTTGATTTTTTCTTATATCTGATTTTCTTATATCTGATTTCTCTCATATCTGATTTTCTTCCTTTTTTGTGGACAGGAGGACTTCTGAGATAACAGCGGGATCCCTGTCCTATCTTTACTTAGGCATAAACATACAATCATTCCTAAAAATGTCATAAACATCTACCAACATTCCGATATACCGAAATATTGATACATTGTACCATCATGGTACCGTCGACCCTTGCATTTGCAGCACCCTCTCGCTGGTTGACGTTCCACTCGTTGGCGCTACCAGTGAAACGAAGTGACGTACCAGATTAGCCGTCAGATACCTCGGCGCAGCAGGCTGCGAGGAACACGCGCAGGTGTCTTGAATTCCACGTACCAAAGTTTCTCGGGCGCACTGGCGAGTTCCAGCAGCGTCATTCGGTGCGGAGCTCCCGTGTCTTCATCTGCAAAGCGCTCGTACGCGTCGCGTGCGTCCACGACGTGATCGCCCAGAAGCTCGATCAGCGCGATCGCTTTCTCGATCGGCAGTGTGCGCGGTCGGACGGGATCTTTGGACCCCATTGCAGCATGTACAAGAACCCGACGAGGGATTGAGTGATAGAAATTGTATGTGTGTGAGAGAGAGGCGAATCGAGAAAAGGATCAGGTGCACTTGAGCGCTCGTACTCTTGATGCTGTGGGTGGTCTCACTTGCCACATCACGAAACGCCACATCCCCATCCGCTCTTTTGAGCGTGCACGGCGCATTTGCTGTGAGGGAAATGAAAGGAAGTCACTGTTTCAGCACAAAGCTTGCGCAGGTACCAAGTAGGAGCTATGCACAGAGGAGCTCGTACCTCGTCGGCATCGCACCTGCAGGAGCTCTCCGCCAACGACATGCCGGCACTGCGACCTGCCCGTCCAGTGTCAGTCAGTCAGACATCACGAGTGTGCAGCAAAGTCAACATCATAGCCTTTCGCAAATCTTGCCCAAATTGCTGACACAGGAACGCCGCGACCTGGGGCTCGCAGCTCAGGAGCACCTGGGTCTGGATCCTGCGTTCCTTGGCGCCACGCTCGCACGGCGCCGCTCTACTCGAGACGTCCTGGAGCTCGCACAGCGCGTCCTCGGGCGCGCCCTTGAACCTCTGGACCAAGTGCATCACCTGCAGCGGCTGCACAGCCACGGCCGCGACCATCTCCAGCCGCACGCTCTCCATCGTCGTCATCTTGGCAATATTTTGTGAGTATGCAAATAACTCGGTTATTTTAGTGTTTTTGTTTAGTGTGCGCGTCGTTTCGCGCTAGGTACCTCCAGTACCAAATAACCAATCATGCGGTATCTCAGGTGGGTCGCGGGATATGCTGATAGAGAGGTTTACGTGGCTTTTCTCACTCTCTCCCCCTCATAAATAGACAAAGCGGCAATCCATGAGCAGCAACGCTGCCGCCGCTATGTCGCCTCCAGTTGCGCCGAGCGAGCAGCACATGACGGGCGCTCGTGCCGCTTCCTCCTCCTGCGGCGACGCCGCTGACGCGCAGCTGCGGCACGCGGCGCTGGTCGCGCGCGGTCGAGCGCTTCTGCAGAGCTATCGAGAGCGCCGTCCGCGCGGCGAGAGCGACCAAGAGCTACGTTTGCAGTCCGCAGCAGTGAATGGCGAGCCCCATGAGAGCGACGCGACAGCGAAGACGCAGCAGCTACTGACCACGAGCGCGAATGGGAACAACAGCAGCGGCGGCGGCGTGCCGGTCAAAGAGATTGGCTCGTGGAGCGAGCTCGTGCACGTGCAGCTCCAGAACACGCTGCTGCTGGATGCGATGGAGATGCGCGTGCTGGATCTGCACGCGAATCTTTCGAAAAAACAAGAGATTGCGCCGCATCTCGCGCAAGAATGCGGCGTACTGTCGCAGCTCGTCCAGCAGAAGCGCGTGGTCGAAGACGCGATGGTCTCGTTCACAGCGGCCATGGGTCCGCCGCTGGTGCTCGACAGCGACACGGACGAAAGCGGTGACGAGGAGCAGCCTGTGCCACTCGTCAACGCTGACAAGACACAAGCGACAGGTAAGAAGAGCCGCAAGTGGATCTCGCAGCAGCAGCTCCGTGACCTCGTTGACGCCAAAACTGAGGCGCTGCAGCGGGAACTGGACGAATCCAAGATGTTCATCACGGATCTGAAGGCCAAAGTGCACGCGTACAAGAGCGAATCTGCTCAACCGAATGGGAAATTGCGGTCGGTTTCTGCCGATTCCGATATTGATGAGCCACCAGCAGCAGCGGCGGCGGCGGCAACGGAAAAGGAGCCGAACGACGACGCGTATCATGAGTATTACGTCGCGGGCGCCGAGCGCGAGATTCGGAAGCTCCAGAGCGCGTTGATCGAGAAAGAGGGGCTCTTGATGTCGTTGCGCACGTCGTTGGAGCACGTGATGCAAGATCACGGTCGACTCGAGCAAGAGCTGAAACGCAGTCGTGTCGCGATCGACCAGATCAGCGCCGAGCGCAATCACACCCAGAAAGCGGCTGCTGATGCAAAGGCGCTCTTGACTCGCGCGTATAGTGTGAAAGCGAGGCAGCTGGAGCAGCTGTGCAGCACCATCGACCTGCCAACGCAATGGCAGCAGGTCACGGATGCCAAAAATGGTATCCTCTACTTTCAGCAGCGTGGCCACGCGCCACAGCTCGAGGATCCACGAGTGCCGCTTGCAATACGTCAGTACAACATTGCACGGAAGGCATTGTCTGCGTCCTCGTCCCCCAGGTCCTCAAGTGGCCATAGCGAGGCCCAAGATCGACGGTCGTCTTCAGAGTCGCGGCATGAGAGTGTGGACTTGAGCACTGCTGCGTGTGAAGACATCCCCGAGCCGCCAGACGATGGCTGCAAGCACCAGATTGACGATTTCGCGACGCCGCTGCCAGAAGGCTGGGAGATGCGTGCTACAGCCGCTGGTTCAGTCTTCTTCGTGAACCGGCAAACAAATGTGACGACGTGGAACGACCCGCGCGAGACCCAAGGAGGCGGCCAGAGCAAGGCTCCTGGGTCGCTTTGTCGTGTGAAAATCCCGTTTGCCGAGCGGAAGCAAGCGCGTGGCGGCCACGAAAACACCGTGACATCGTACCGTCCGTCGGCATCCGATCTCCTGTCGGAAGAAGATGGCGTGCAGTACTTCGACGTTGTGTTCAAGGAGCGCGGACCGATCGGGATCCATTTCCAGGCCAACTCGCCCGATGCAGGGGCCACTGTGCGGCGTTTGCTGCCTGGGACTGCTGCGATCAACACGGGGATCCTGCGTCCGTTCGATCGCTTGATCGCAGTGAATCACAACCCGGTAGACACAGCGTCGTTCCGACATGTGATGATTCTCCTGCAGGGCGGGCTGCGTCCGCTGACGCTGACGTTCAAGCGCGAGCTGCAGCAGCAACGAGGAGAAACAGGATCGGCGAGCACAAACGCGCAAAGTCGAAGGACGCAAAGCGCTAGTGTGGATGCAGATCTGGACGAAGAGGTTGTGTTGGATGCTGGCGGTGATGAGCATGAGACCGCGTATCAAAGCACTCAGCGCCGACGCTCGTCTCGCGAGCTCCTGCATCGCCGCCCGAGCGCTCAGGATGTTACGAATCAACGCGATGGCGCTCCCGCAAGAGCAGCGGCGGCGTCGTCGGCGTCCCATGATGGCGACGCGGATGACGATTCTGTTGCTGACAAAATCATCACGAACCTGTTTTCGTTCTTTTGGACGCCACCGGATCCGGTCACGGGCGAAGTGCAAACAGTGTAGCTGTCGGCGTGTTTGGGTAGTTTAACCGAATGAAATGTGTGGACCAACGCGGAGACCAAGCGGCAGTAGCAGCGTTTTTGAATATTGCGTGTTCGTGCGTTGAGAATGAGCATGGAGCGAGGAGTCGAGAAGCAAGAAGCAGGCGAGCTGGCGCATCAAGTTCAAGGCCGATGGATGGAAATAGTTGGACTCGGGCACAAGAGGAAGCCGACACTGGTGATGCGAACGAAGCACACCAGAACGGCGTGTTTGACTCCAACGCTCCAGGGTCCTTCACACGAGATGAGAGACAACAAGGAAGAACGCCGACACTGCTTCGAAGCGATCAAACGTTAGTCATGTTTCTGCTCCAAAGAAAAATGGCGCCAAATCATGTTATAAGCGACAATTGGTATTTCCCCTCTTTAACATTCTCTGTACCCTACTGTGTGCGCGATGTCGTATCCGACTCCCGCGCCAAAATTACGGGAGCTAACGCTCGCATTCCCGACGCAGCAATGGGGCACGACGCGGCGGACGGCGGCAGCGGCGCCGCTGTGATCACGATCACAGACAACGAGCCGACGCCGCAGGCGCCTGACGTAGCGGTGATCGACGTGGAGGCCGCGGCGGAGGAAGGCGAGCAACATGGCGACGACGGCGACGAGGTCGAGGTGGTCGACGGCGCCGACACGACAGCGGATGCGGATGCGCGACGCGCTGGTAATGCGGTGGAGCAAGAGCAAGCAGGGGCGTCAGGAGCGACTGTCAGCGAGGGCGCAGTGCTCCTGCACGCGCGCAACGCGAAGAAGCTGGAGGAAGAGCTGCAGTGTGTGCTGTGCCACGACGGGCTCTTCAAGGTGCGTTCGTTAGCCTGCCGCTTTCGAAATGCACATTTTTCTGCATTCCATTGTGTTGATGTCGAGCATGGGGAGAAGCACTAACTGCATTCTGTTACCGTTGTGTGTCGTTCATGGGCGAATAGCCTGTTACGGCGACTTGCGGTCACTCGTTTTGGTGCGTTCCTGCGCGGTCAAGACGTTAACAAAAAGGCACGAGCTGACCTCTGTGCTCTTTCAAATGCTGTGTGTTTTCCAGCCGCGTGTGCCTCGTCGAGTCGTGCTTGTCGCGTGCGCTTGATGAAGCGCAGTGCCCCGTGTGCCGCGCGGACGTCATGAGTCATTTCTCCGAGAACACGCCGATCGCATTTCACGTGAACGTGACATTATGGAACCTCATCCAGGTGTGTTTCGTCATCGAGCATCTGTGGATTGTGGGTATCGCTTGGTGTGTATCTCGTGTTCATTACTGAGATCTCGGACGCGTTGTCAACGTAGCTACTTGTCCCGCGCGAAGAGCACAAGGACTACGAGCACGAAGAGCAGGAGTACGCGCTCAAACTCGACCAACTGGACGCGAAGTGGAGAATCCAGAGCCTGCGCGCAGCTGCGGAGCAGTTCCACAGCGAGCGTGAGGGCACCATTCTCGGCACACTCGACGACGAGGAGGAGGACGAAGATTACGTCCAAGGGGACGACGAGGACGACGATGACGACGACGACAGTAACGACGACGACGTCGACATCGAGGGCGAGTGGTATCAAGATGACGACGATGAAGAAGGCGCGAGACGCAGCAGGTCCTTTGCCAGCGGCCGTCGACGCCAACGGCAGCTGGAAGAACGTCGCCGCAGCCACCAGCAGCGGAATCGGTACCCGGAGCTCAAGGTGGAGAACATGGTCGACGGACGTCTGCGCGTGACGCGGAATGTGCTGCTGGATACGGAGGATGCGAACGAAGACGGGATCATCAGCATGCGCGTGGGGCTTGCACTTGTCGAGTTTCCGAGCATCTTGGGGCTCTACAGTGAGCACCAAGAGTGCAGCCTCGCGATTCTGAAGATGGAGGAAGACGAGGAAATGGACACAGGGTTTCCGTTCTTCATGAACGAAAGCGGCGACGACGATGCGCTCGTGATCAGCGACTATTCGAACGAGATCACGCTCAAGGTGTTTGACGATGGGGTACGTGGGCGATGCTGGGTGGTGTGAGAGTCCCCACAGCAAACAAATATCAACTCGTCGTTCTCTGTTGCATTAGGGAAACAACGTGATGCAACGCACGCGGGCAGCTCGCCATGGTACTGTCGAGTTCCCTCATCTGCGCTTGGACGTCCCAGCAGGTGAGAATGATTGCAGAGCATTGCGTGTGGCCGCCGAGGTATCCGTATCTAGCGCTTACGTTGGTGCAAAACCCACTCTTTGCTGCTGCTCTCAGGCGAATACACTTTTCATTTCTCGGACGATCTCTATGGCACCTACCTCACCGTAAAGACTGAATTAAGGGATCTTCACGAGACAAACGACGCGCCGCTCGACAACGGCGGCACGCATCGCAGTTATGTGCTGGACGAGTCGGCCGAGAATGACCGCAGCCGCCGGGGGCAACGGCGTCGACAACGAACCGAGAGCGATGAGGAAGACGCGAATCTGCTATGGAACGACGAGGACTCCGACGATTCGTTTATCGTAAACGATGAGGATGGCGACGAAGAGCCGGCGGGTGCGTTCTCGGACGATGGCAGTGCGTGGGAGTTCCAAAGCGACGACAGAGAAGGAGATGAAGCCAGAGCGCAGCGGCTCCAAAATATAAGACGAGCACGCGCCCGGGAGCGGAGGCAGAGTATGGTTCACGATATGACCGGATCGGACGGGTCCGACCGTGGAGATCAGGATGACGAAGACCATGAAGACGACGAGAATGACCCGGAACTCGTGAGCCAAGACACTGACGAGCACGAGGTCCAGGACAACGACGACGATGACGACGCGGCTCACCCTCAGCATACAAGTGCACGGAGAAGGAACAATTCCAATCGAGTTGTCATCGACAGTGACGATGACGAAGACCATGAGGAGCAGGACAACAATGAGCGCGAGCAAAAGCTGGATGACGATGACCGGGATGCAGAACTGGTTGATCGAGAGGAAGTCGTGCGTTCAGGAAAATCTGACGAAGCTGGTGATGCAGATAAAGGACATAGCGGAGAGGAGCACAGCGAAGGGGATAGAGATGAAGAATGTAAAGAGAGTGAAGATCAACAAACGTCTTCAAGCGTCGATGCTCCGAAAGAAGAAGAAAGTGCGAACGATCGGGAGACTCGGAACGATGAACCCTCGTACGTGGATGTATCGCAGTCGTCCGAGCATGAAGTGACGCCAGTGCGTCCAGCAAAGAGAACACGAGCAAAAAACGTTGTCCTGAGCGAAAACGAAGACGAGGAAGAAGACGAACAGGAAGAAAAGAAAAATGACCGAAACGATTCCAAAAAGCAAAAGACTGCGCATCAAGTCCGACTCGACGATGATGAGAATAACGACGGCGACATAGATGACGACGGCAAGTATGAGCGAATGCATCCATTCTTGGACGGGGAGCGCGAGGAGCTCCACGAAGCCCAGGACGCAAAGGAGGAGGAGCAGGAGCAGGAGGAACAAATCGACTATGGCCAAGAAGACGACGGTGCAGAAGAAGGCGCGTTCAGCGAAGACAACCCAGACGACGAGGATCCGTGCGCGAATGAGGAAGATCCTTTTCAGGAGCAGGACGAAGAGGAAGCGCTGTTCAATAACTTGGATGACGGTGACGGATGGGACTAATCCGACTTTCGCCCGTCACAGTACTCCAGATGCCCAGCAAAAGTTATAACTCGGTGGACGTGTGCCAGAACCTGCAATCTAATTTTCTTTATCATCACGTTGAGTTTTCTCATGCTGCGAAGAAAGGTGTAGCACTGCGTTTTGTTGGAGATGTGCGTTCGCAGACGCAACTTTGAGACGCATTTTGGCCTCTCTAGTAACTCTTTGTGCGCATCCTCTTTGTGGACATGTCCGTCACTCACGACCAAAGAGTGAGACGCAAAAGGTCTCAGAAGATCCTCTCCAAGTTCAAGGACAAAAGTCAGACAAAGTCTGACTTTTGTCTCGACTTGGGCTCACAATCATCGGTATCCGGATTACTGCACGAGGATCAAATCAGCCAATCAACGTCGCGCAAAGCCGTGACAAGCAGCCATTCGTGCATAAAACATACATGATTACGAGAACAACAGGCGACCTGGTCTGTTGCTGTTGCAGTGCGTGCAATGCGACCAGCGACTCGTTTCGTTCACTTTTCTAATTGCCACGCAGCACACGAACGGCCAACGCCGCTCCACTTCAGCACAACAGCAGCGCCAGCGAGCACAGCGATGTTCACGCCCCGCGAGATCGATCTCAAGTTCATCCCGCGCAAGCAGGGCGAGGGCGTCGGCGCAACGGTTCGCAAGTCCCTCGGCTCGGCACGCTTGCGCAACTTGGACCCGTTTCTCATGCTCGACGAGTTCAACGTTGGCCTTCCCGGCGGCTTTCCCGATCACCCGCACCGTGGCTTTGAGGCCGTCACGTACGTCTTGCCATCGTCCAAGGGCCACATGCGCCACGAGGACTTTCTCGGCAACAAGGGCGAGCTGCGTGCCGGCGACCTCCAGTGGATGACCCCCGGCAGAGGCATCATGCACGCCGAGATGCCTGCGAGCACGGAGAAGGCCCATGGTCTGCAGCTCTGGGTCAACTTGCCCAAGGCCAAGAAGCTCATGGCGCCGCGGTATCAGGAGATCAAGCGTGAGGAGGTGCCGCACGCGTTCAATGAGAAGAAGAACATCGAGGCTATCGTGTTTGCTGGCGAAGTGTTCGGCACCAAGGGACCTATTCAGGCCGAGGTTCCTGTCACGTACATCCACTTCATTCTACAAGAAGATGCTCGGCTCGAGTACCCAGTCCCAGCGGGTCATAATACGTTCGTGTACGTACTCGGAGGCAGTGGCAAGTGCAGTTCGGTGGAAGTCGAGGCCCACGAAGCGATTGCCTTAGAGCGAGAGGGTGACGGCATGCTCCTCGAAGCAAACGAGTTCGAAGGCCTGGAGGCGATCGTCATCTCGGGCCAGCCGATCAAAGAGCCCGTGGTGCGGTACGGTCCGTTCGTGATGAACACACACGCAGAGATCCGCCGAACCTTCGAGGACTTCCACTTATCCGAGAACGGCTTTGAGAACTCGTGGACCTGGAAATCCGCCATTGGGAAACGCCCCTGAGTATATAGTATTAGTGCATTTGATTATAAAGGGAGTTTCGCAGCGGTACAGCACACAAAGAGATGGCGGCTGCTTGTGGAGATCTCGTCGCCTTTGCACACACCAGGATCTCAGATGAACCACTATCCGTAATGACTTATTTGGGTAATTCGTCATCTGCGTAGTGAGTCATTCAGTCATAGTCATTTACATGTAGAAAGGAAGCTTGCCGGAGGTCGG
>JAADVP010001108.1:0-10951 GCA_023335675.1 Globisporangium solare | reverse complement strand
TGCCCATCGAAAAGGCCAAGCAGCAGCCAGTCGGCCAGGGCCGCAGCGCGCCAAACAACTCGCCGTACCTACCTCCTCCTGCGGGGCGTCTGTCGTTCTCACTCAACCCGTTCAAGGTGTTCAACGACCTGCTGGGCCCGTCCATCTGCAACCGCATCATGTGCTGTCTCTGCTGCGTGGCGTTCATGGTGCTCATCTACTTCCTCGCGCCGTTCATCAACGTGGCCATCGTCACCCTCAAGTAAGCAAGCGAAGGGCGTGCGTATGCTTTCCATTTACTTTTTTTTTCCGTTCATCATGTGGTTGGTGGTTATGTATCTGTTTCCTGGTTTTTATCTTCTTGTTGAATACGATATGTTTAAAGAAAAAAACCTTTCTAAGATCTGTCGAACACCAATTCGCAACATACCGGTACGCATACCGGTATCCACCCAGCCACACTGAGCCGTTCCCGCCAAAGACATCGAGCAGCGCGTCCACCATGTTCGCTGGCGGCGGGAATGCGAACGTCGGCGGCGCGCACGTGGCGGCGTCCGGAGGCGCTGGCGGTGCCGCCCACCATGGTGGAGGCGGCGGCGGCAGCGCGTACTCGAACGCGCTCGCGGAGGCGAACGATCTCGACGCGCTCGTGTTCGAGTACGGCACGTCCAAGTGCAAGTTCGGGTACGCCGGCGAGGACTTCCCGCGCGTCTACGAGAGCGCCGTGCCGTCGACATACGCTGCCGGCGATCTGACCAGCGAACGCGAGCGCACAGAGGCTGCGGTGGCCAACGCTGCGCGCATGGAGATGGACCCGGAGCAGCTCGCGCAGTGGCTCTTCGACACGTCGGCGTCGCGGCTGCAGACGCGCATGAGCGACCACCCGCTGCTGTTCGTGGAGCGGCCGTTTGCGCTCCCAGAGGAGATCGTGGTGCTCAAGGCCGCGTCGTCGTCGTCTGTGAGCGAGAGCGAGGCGAAGGAGAGTGCCGCGACTACCAGCGGCAGCAGCTCGGTCTCGACCAAGAAGCAGCACTCCAAGGCGCGCGAGCAGATGGTCGAAGTGCTCATGGAGCAGCTGGGGATCCCCGCGCTCTTCTGCGCGAAAAGCGCCGTGCTCACGTGCTACGCGAACGCGCGCACGAGCGGCCTGGTGGTGGAGATGGGCGCGACGTACACGAGTGTCACGAGCGTGCACGAAGGCTACGCGTTTGCGTACCCAAAGTCCCAAGTGCAGGTGTTTGGCGGCCACGACCTGGACGCGTTCCTGCGCGCCAAGCTCGAGCACCAAGTCCAGAGCAACAGAGCGCTGCTGCTGAGCGCGCCGTCGTCGCCGTCGCAAGAGATCGCGCGCCGCTCGGCCTCGACCACAGCGTCGTGCTGGTCGTACGCCATCGAAGCCAAGGAAAGCGGACTGTGTCGCGTGGCGGACTCGGCGTTCGACGAGGCACAGAACGCGCAGCTGCCCATGATCCAGTACGAGCTCCCGGACAAAACAATCATCGCCATGGGCACGGAGCGCTTCAGCGTGCCGGAGCAGTACTTCATCTCGGCCACGACTTCTTCAACTGGCGCGAGTACAAATGAATATGGCGCTGCACCCTCCGAGAGCGTCGTGAACGAATTCGCGGATGGTGCCCTCACGAAGCGCGGCCTCGCGGTTCCCGAGTGGATCTGCGACGTCGGTGGCATGACGGCCGAGGCCGAGCTGCGCAAGGAGCTGTTCCAGAACATCATCCTCACGGGCGGCAGCTCGTGCTTCGAGAACATGCCGCTGCGGCTCGAGCGCGAGGTCGTGCACGCGCTGAGCACGTACCAGCTGCCGCTCTCGGGCGCGTCGGCCTCGAACGGCACGCCGTTCGGCGGCAATTTGCGCGTCAAAGTGATCGCGGCGCACGCGCAAGAGCGGCGCATCGGCGCGTTCCTGGGCGGCTCCATCTTGGCCTCGCTCGGCTCCTTTCACGAGATGTGGCTGTCCAAGGCCGAGTACGCCGAGCACGGCGCAGCGCTCGTCCACAAAAAGTGTCCGTAGCAAATTGATGGAGGGCAATGTCATCATTTGCTCCACTTTCTATAAAGTAAAGCAAATAGTAGATATTGTGAATGGGTAGAGGGCAATTATTTATTGTTGAGCAGTAGAACTGTGCTACCTCCATTCAACGGGCAGCGTTCGTATGCGGAAATAAAACTGTGTGGATGCACCCCTTTTTGTCAGGCATGAGGCTTCAGCAACGCCATGATGCACACACATAACCGGCAAAACAGTGGGCCACATGGAGCTTTGACAAACAAGCTTTTTGTAAAAGAACAAATGATGAACATAAAGCCTTGGCCACACAAATGGAACGCGAATCATTAAATAATGTGGAATCTTGACCGTAGAGAAGTGGTGCAGTGCAACAAAAACGTCCACATTAGAAGAAACAAACGACGTTCTCTTTAAACAAAAGATCGGATTCATTATCCGTTCGCGATCCTCACGCACATTTGCGGCTTACTCCGAATGGGGTTTCAGCTCCTCCAACAAGCACATCTCTCTTTCGACATTTCTTGTTCCTGCTTGTGGCTCAGTGAGCATAACCGCTACATTTATTTTTAGATCATTCAAATTGGTTTCTGTTTGTAAGACTGCAATCGCCCAACTGATATTAGTAAGAAATATTAAACTACGAAAACGAACTGCTTGCTGCACTGCGCACATGCAGTTCGATGAGGAATGTGTAGAGACGCGCGCCCAATTACATAAAGAAGCGCAAACGGGGAAGCCCATGGAAGCCGTCATCACGTGGGTTCCATAATTGGTCGGCCGAAGTTTCAGAGTGCATATCGGTTGCCAAACAAGTGTCTGACAACCTCTCACAATCGCAATCCACAAAACTGTCGTCTATTTTTTTTCGCCTGTGATAATACTGTAGCTGTGGTCCCATGATTGCAATTATCGTATTTCATTTTTCTGTAAAGCAATCGTTATGCGCAATTGGATCCGTGGTCGAGTTCAACATTTTAACACTGCTATCGAGTATTCGTTGAATCGACAAAGACTTCTTGTCAGTTTACATTGCGGTCTGGAGAACAAACAATATGCGCATTGTACGATGGAGCCGTAAAAAGAACACGTTGCACACTGCGATCTTTCCACAGCATGCACTTGTCTGCAATACGATTATGCCTTGCTTCCTTTTTTCTTCGATTGGTGCAGTTTTTATATGGTTCGCGCGCGCAAAGACGTGGTGCTGGAGAGCCCGGCGTCACGCACCTGAGAGGACAAGAACGACTTCAACGCCCAGCAAATTGTGGAATCCTGGGAGTAGTTTGCACAGCAAGTCTGGAGGGTCTTTGGCTTGCAGCGTGAACAATTTTTGACAATTGCTGCAAGCTCCAATTAAAATTGCAGCACGACAAACAGTTATCCACACAGATTTGGGAGCGAGAAACAACAAGCTTTATAAATACGCGCGTCTGTCAGTTAAATTGCTTCTCGTTCCGCCCACATCTCAACTATATGCAGCTTTGTGTTTGTGTGTATGACGGTTTTGCCACTTTCTTTCAACAGATAGTCACGTAGAAGAGCACGCCGACGTGTAGCTCGCCTCCCACTCGTCGAAGGCCTCGTGCCGCAGCATCTGCTCGACCGTGAGGCGCGCCGCGGGGTTCACCTGCAGCATGCCGCTCAGCAGCTCGCGCACGGGCCGCGAGAGCGTGTGGGAGACGCCCCAGACGTCCAGCACGGCGCCGACGCCAGGCTCTCCACAGCGCGGAACGCCATGTCTGAGGCCGACACGATGGGCACGAGCGGCGAGCCCGTGAGCATGATGAACAGCAGGATACCGAGCGACCACATGTCGGCGGCCTTGGCGTCGTAGGCCACGCTGCCGGCGACGACCTCCGGCGCCATGTAGTACGCCTTGCCCACGCGCTCGGCGCTGGGACGCAGCGTGCGCGTCGAGAGCCCAAAGTCGCCGATCTTGCACACGCCGTCGTGGAGCATGATGTTCTCCATCGACAGATCGCGGTGCGCAATGCCGTGCGCGTGCAGTAACGCGACGCCGGACGCCACCTGCGCGAGCACGCACATCGCGTTTTACTGCGCGAGATACGTCTTGTCGCGCGCGCGCAGGTACTCGTACAGATCGCCGTCGGAGCAGTGCTCTATCACGAAAAACAGCGTCTTGTCGACAACAAAGTCGTCGTAGTACTGCACGACGTTCGCGTGGCCGCCCGTGCGCCGCACGGGGTTCGCGATCGCCTTCTCCTGGCGCGGGTCGTCCAGCGTCTGCTGCTGCGCGTTGGGCGTGTTGAGCAGGTGCATCGCCTGCGCGATCTCGATCTGCTTGAGCACGACGCGGCGGCCGCCGCCGACCTGCTGCTACTTGGGCTCGGGCCTCTCGCCGAGCGCGGTAACGCAGACGCTCCGCCACCTGTGTCCTCGCGGACGTATACGCCGCCGTACAGCGTCGCGCAGAGATGCTTCTCTATCCGGTAGCGACTGTGCATCAGGTCCATTTGCGCGTTTGCTGTGCGTGCTTGCGTGCTTTTTGCTGAATGAGGAGTGTAATAAGAACACACGCATACAACAACAGGCGGCGGCGGCGGCTTGTATTCGGGGGGAGCAAGACAGGGGGATTTTTGTACAGTAATGTGTTGCTGTTTTACCAAACAGCAACAAAAAAAGAAGCAGCAAAGCGACAGGGATGCGGTCAATCACCATCTTGGGCGTCGAGTGGGACGAGCCGCTGCTTCAAACTTTCCATATCCTCTACAATCTAATCTCTGTTAGACGCGAAATACAAGTTGCCGATAGTTTGGAGCAATTTACCAACCTGCATGAATTGGTAGACAGCAGCAGTTTATTGTTTCAACGCAACGGCCTCAGAAAAAGCAAAGTCCTCCAGCCTCACATAAAAAAAAAACGCAAAGTAGGCGTTAAAGTAAGGTAGTTAGCGATACGAGGTCCAAAGCGCAGAGTTCGTATTACACACGTGACACAGTCGTCATCCCCACAAACGATTTCAGGGAGGTATTCTTAGCAGGCTACGTGCTAAATCCTGCCTCTGCGCTTGCGCAAACGACTTGACAGCAGTAAAATGCTGCGTTAATTTGGATCTTGTGATGGGTTAAATATAAATAAAACAGTCTGCGCCAGACGTACAGTAGAGCAATAGTGAGCGCGAAAGGTTTCTCATTCTGGACACAGCGCCTTGTTTACTTTTTGCGTGAAAACAGTCAACTCAGATAAAGCCCACTCTTGGATTTGCCCGGCTCTTCTCTACTGTATTGTGTGGGATGACCATCATATTGTGCCAATATATTGTGTCAATTCATTTGGAGAAGCAGGCATATTGCGTAAATTTCGACTTTAAGTTGTGTCTGCATCTGATAAGTGGTGCACTGGAGCACTTTGCAGTTTACAGGACGCGCATCAAACAATCGCAGTGCTGTCCGTCGTTTCGTGAGGACGGCTTTCGAATCCGTTTGTTCGTTCGTAGTACAATCAATCACATTTGAGAGAGAGGGCTCATATATGTATGGCGGGATGAATACGACTGGCAATATTTAAGCTGAAAATGATAGTCGACCAGGGTTTCCGGTGAGAAATTGATCACCACACCGACGCCGAAGCTTCGCCCATATTCCTGCAGACCAGCAGCGCCATCACAGCCGCATTTACAGCAGGTTGTACACGCAATGATTAGTCCATTTGAGATGCCTTCTACTTAATACTGTCTAACCCATTCTTTCTGTTAACGAGGAGCATGCATTTCACCTGATCACCGTCTCAAATTTTACACTGAGAGCTCGGTAAATGGCAACATTTTCAAAACACAGGGATTGCTTACATCTCCCTCAATGCACTCACTAAGACCTAGGGTCTAAGTAAAAACAATCCTGCGCGCATTGCAATATTGCCTCGCTATACTGTACATGTTATGACGTGCCTGTTTGCCTATGGGTTATCAAAAAGCACCAATGGATGCCCGTAGTAAGAAGGTTTATTGACCGCTGGCTGTTCATGAAAGTATAAAAACATCAGCACGAACTATACTATGGGCACCAGTGCAAGCTGCTACCCTTAGCAAGATCTACTGAGTACGGACTTTGACACCGTGTGGACAAGTTTACGTTTCACTCGATGCATTGAATCTCGCCACAGGGCTTCCTAGCTGGTCTTTGAGACTTGGTCGCTCGAGTTTTCTCGAGTCTTCGTCCGTTGGCTTGCGAGTTTGGGTCATGCGACACTCAAGTCGAAAACGAAAGCGCTAGGTCGCAATTTCATCTGCAAGTTGCGTTCAACTCAGACTGTTTTTTTTTCGTTTTCTCCATGGTCGAAAAAACCCGGCGTGCCGCCACGATCAAGATAATTCTGTATTTCAAAGCTGAACTGAGATCTCGCACCGAACTTAGACGAAGCTGCCTGGTCGAACAGTGTAGCCAAAACAGATTGCAATATAGCGGAGATAAATATTGTACTGTACCAATGATCGTTTGATTTGTGCCGTAGAATCAAGATTCAATCAACACCTCAAATTATATTTTCCGACCCATGCACATCAATGCACATCAATGTTTTGGTCCCGTGCCCGAGTTCTTCATTGCGGTACCACAGCAGTCAATTACGGTGGGGCTACGTGTACTCGGCGACATTTTTCATCAGCTAAAGACACGATTCGTAGTAGTTCAGACAAACTGCTGAGGACCTGCGTTGCAATGCAATATACACCATGGAGTGAGTTCACAAATGAATGCTGTCAACATTTCGTATGTGCTGCTGCATTGCTTTTTGGGCAGAAACAACTGCATAATTAATTAATTGTACCTCTTACAGTGCTCGTAGGGTCTAAAAATTATAGTTCAGGGGCGACATGAGAACCATAGCGTCCACCCTCATGGCTTCGTGCAAATCGCGAACATGGCTACATGCCAACTCCGCGACGGCGTCAGTTTCATTCGTGTCTCGTGGGATTGGAGTTGGCTCAGCTTACTGAACAGTGCACACTTCGCTCTTGGCTTGCTTGGCGCGGTAGCCTTTCGCGAGTACGCGACTGAACTCGGTGCTGTTGTCCTCGGTCGCGTCGAACCGCCGCTTGAAGCTGACTTGGAACGCTGCGCCAACGGGGCGATGATCTGACGTCTGGAAGTTCATTTGGCTGCGGTAGCTAAGGATCTCAATGTCGTTGGCCTTCTCGTTCGATAGATACAGCACCCGATCGGTCCACGACGGGATGCGTTGCTTACTGGACGAATCGTACACATTGCTGTGCTTGTCGAACTTGTACGTTGGCCGGAAGTGCAACGGCCCTTCTTGGAAATGCGAGAACACCTGTCCTTTGGCCATCTCGATCTGCAGCTGATCGTTGAATCGAAGCACTTCGTACTTGTTATGCAGCAGCAAGAGATCAACCATGCGCCTTGTCCCATTGATGCGATAATTCAAATCGCCAAACCAAAACACGCGATCGAAACACTCAGAGATCGCCTGCTTTTTCCCTAGAAGGCCCACTGGCGATGAATTTGACGACACTGTTGAGAAGCGAGCCGCCGTCGTTCTTCCAAGTCCATCCAGCGAGGCAAGACCTGTGACAGCATTCGATGGTGGTGAAGAGGATGACCCAGGAGTGACGAGCGGATTTTGAGAAGGATAAAGCTTCAGCTCTTGGTTAATGCGATGAAAGTTTCCATTGCGCTTGTCTGTGTTTTGCTGATGAGCATCGAAATGGCAGTTCACAAACGCAAAGCTCGTGCGCCCGATGGAAAACGCGATACCAACGCCACCTTTGTTGCCTAATTGATTGCCCAGTCCAGTCGCGACAGCGTCCGATTGGATATTGCTCAGCAGTGGAATCACACTTTCATGGACAAACACGATGTTGTGAATCGCTGTCAGTGAATGCGACGACACAAGTACGTACTTCTCACCGAGAGTCTCTTTCAACAAATCCTCCCACTGCTTTTTCGATGTAAACACGACACTTTTGGCGATCGAATTCACACATTCTTCAGTGCCGACGGCGACGATATGGTACTTGTTCAATGGGATCCAGAGCCGTAAATCGTCTTGAGGTTTCTTTGCATGCATGTTCCATGTGCCACAGAACACACGCAACTTGCTCTTTGACAGGAAATGCGTATGCGTGACGCAATCGCCGTTAGCGTTCGAAATACTGCTGAGCTCCTCCCAGTCATCGAGGCCTTCTAAGTTGAACTCGACTGGCCATTCTGCAACATTGTCTTCGCTGTTGTTTCTGCCCCCACGAGATAATCTTCTGTCATCTCCCTCGTTCCCATATTTTTCTGGTGACTCGGGTGTTGCAGCTTGCACCTCAATCGGATCGCCGCCCTTAAAAAATGTAGCGATACTAGCTCTTCGGTTCTTTTTCGCTCCTCTGCTCATGCTGCTTCTAATACTTGGAGCAATTCCGAGCTGACGACGTGTTAAAAACCCTTTCGCGATCGCTTGAATGCGTATCGACGCTTCTTCATGCACTTCGTGGAGTGCCTCGTTTGCAATCTCACGTTCCAACTCGACTCGTTGTATACTTGCAAGCCTTCGACCTTGCACTCCACGCACCCACGCTTGAATCTTAATAGCAGAGTCACGATGAATTTGGCTGTAGCTTTTCTTGGAGACCCCCAACAGCAACGCCGACGTTGGTCCTAGTGCATCGAGTGATCCAGAGTCATTGTCTCCACTCGATTCGTCCCCTGACTCGCGCACTATTGTTTTCTGGGAATCTGTCACGATTTTCTTATTTGCTGGAGTGGCATCCCTGCTCTCGCGTTTTTGGTTCCTTGTACTGTTCCTCTTGATTTTCCGTCGTATGCTCTTGTCTGATGATGACGATGAGGAAAGTGGGGTGCTGGAGGATGACGATGAAGAAGAAGATGAATACGATCTCGACGATCTCGATGTGGAAGTGGACGACGACAAATTTTCCGTTCGATTTCCTTCACCTTGGTCATATTCATCGCTCGAGTCGGAACGGTTCTTCGCGACGAGAGATGACGCACTTCGCTTTCTTCGGTGCGTTTTCTGAGAATGAAGCTTCGTCCTCTTCTTCGTTTCTTTCCGCTTTTCAGGAGACCCGGTCTCATTACTCTTGTCCTGATCGGATCGTTCAGTGGGGATGTCGACTGGACTTGACTCACCATGATACTGAGATGAAACAGCCTTGGAAAAGTCCTGTGGCGAATTTGAATCGGACTTGGCGTCGTCAGCGGAGGACGGCACCATTTCAGACGGTTGACTGAGCGGTGGCGGCAAATCCACATCAGCAAAGACTTTCGACGAATGGCGCAGAAATGACGTGCATTTCTTAAGTGTTTTCTTCAGAAACTTGCGTTTCAGCGCTTTTTGGATCTTGAACGCAGCCGCATTCGCGGTGCGATCCGTCGGCGCGCGCTTGAACTGCTTCTTTTTAACGTGCAAGCTCTCGGGCTGTGCTTGTTCCGGCGACGGCGTCGTGAGCGTCAGCTTCGCTATGTACTCATTTACATTGATGACTTCTTCGGTCCCGTATTCCGCATTCGCTTGCTCCAACGCAGGCGACGAAGCGCCTCCACCTGCTGCTATCAAAGCATCATCTTCTACTTCAGGTGTGCGCACTTTGTCCTTCCCGACAGCCAGTGTACATTGGGGCTCTGAATCCGCGACGCTGCAGTAGGATTCGGGCGTCGCGGTGTCGGCACTCGACTGCTGCTTGCTGCGCTCGAGCCTGCTCTTCTCCTCCGCGCGTTGCTTGGCCCGCGCACATCGCTCCGCTTTCTTCGCCTTGAGCAGCTCCGCCGGCAGCGCTGTTGCGGCGCCAGACGCCGCCGCGACCTCGACACCCACGCGGTTCAGCGCGCGCGGCATCGAGACTCAAGGGGAGAGGCGAGTCGTCGCCAAATGTGTCCCTCCTGTGCACATTCAGCATGCGCATAGAGAGAGGAAGAAAGACGGAAGAACCAGCAAACAGGCGACTGAAAATACCTCTGCCGCCGTTACCTTTTCCTTCGAAAATAGCATTTGCGCCGCTGCTGCAGACGCGCCGCCACACTGCGTAGTGCGCTCCATGACCTCCACTGGGACGAACGACTTTCGAAGTGGCGCCCCGGCATTCACCGAGTGTTGCCATGCTGTTCAAGATCATGATGGCACCTTTTCTTGCGTTGTAGATAATTTATTATATTGTACAGTAAAATCGTTTGAAGGTATATATTGCACCTCTGTTTAACCTTGTGCAGATCAAGTCTATGAATTATATATGAGAGGCTATTAAATGTTGCGTTGCCGATTCCAGAAATAGACAACTTCAATTTGTATAGAAACGAATACGCTTCTAATTGTTTTTTCCATCGAAACCCTACCGAATCAAATCTCTATAGTAGCCTGTTTGCGCCACGTCTGTGACGCGGTGCCCGCGCGCACCAGATTGGAGCCAAGCAGCAGCCAATCCGAGGCGCCGCTGCGGTCGAGTCGACGACCAGAATGCGGCGCGAATGCGGCGGTGGCTTCACTTTCGGATTTGCGCCCGCGGCGGCGGAAGGTCTGTAGCTTGCTCGTAGGAGGCAAAGAAAGAGACAAGCTGGAGATGCTTGGCAAGGGCTCGTTGCGGCAAGTGTGAAGTCCTGGCAGTGACGGAGGGGAGCTAACTGGAATCCAGGCATTCGGAGCACAGCGTAAAGCAAGAGGACAGCACGGTGGAAGATTCAATGTGTTAAATAAGGTGATGTGCATGTCGGCGAGCCTCAACCTGGACGGCCAAGTGCTGCTACGGAACCAGCGGCTCGCTTTGGTCCCCGAGTTCCAGATGCTCAAGGTCCGCCAGCTATCGTTTGGTTTATTTCTTCTCTGTGCCCGAGCCGCAGAGAAAAAAATTGTGCTCGATCCGCGCGTGTTCCAACACCGTCGCCACGTCTCGAACATTGTGCAGCAATCCCAGCAAGGACGCCACGAAATCCAACCACACGTCCAGTCGCTGCACTTTGTCGTCTGCGC
>JAADVP010001107.1:0-10970 GCA_023335675.1 Globisporangium solare | reverse complement strand
TTTTGTCACCCCTGAATTGCTAATTTTTCGAAGTTCCGATGGTAAATCTTGCTTGACAGCTCGGATCAGCATAAAAATTGTATGGATCGAGTCGCCGTAATTCGTAGATTTTATCCTTATAATTTGCTCGTTTATAGCATCATTGTTTAGAAAGTCACGCGTAAAAACATTTTGTTCGGTTACTTTTGGCGCGCACTGTAGCAAGGTAGCTTAACTTACTGAGCTGTACGTAAACTCAGAGGGTGGTTTTATGCCGCATGAGCTTTCCACCCTCAATCCCACGTTTGCTCCGTGGAACTCAAGTGTGCTCCTCGTCGTCATTCGTCTATTGTGCAGTCTGAAGCTGCAAAGGTGACTTCCTCTGTTAGCGTGGAGAATCGGCAAACACAGCGATTCGCGACAAACCCACCGACGTTAAGCACAGGCACAATATTCGCGTGATCACGCGGCTTCGGTACCTCCACGCGACGCGAGCGCTTTGCGGCTGCTTCTTCGTCTGGACTCAGCTCGCACGCATCCGCAAGCGCATACGGCAGCGCATGATGGACACGTGCGGCAAGTTGGCGCGCGTCAAGCGCATGTGGGCGTTCTTCAAGCTGAAGCACCATTCGATCGCGAGCATCGCGGCGATCGAGATCCAGCGCACGTTCCGAGAAACGGGAGCGTCGTGCTCTCGAAGAAGCCTTCTTGCGACGCAAATTCGAGCACGAGATGAACGAGAACGCGGAGAACGCGGAGAACGCTGTCCGCGCCGCGAGACGCTATCGGCACGACGTCACCAAGGCGTACGACAAACTGCGCGAAGACGCCGAGTACCGGAAGAAACACAAGCAAATCGATGACCTCGAGAAGCAAAAGGTTCCCTGACTGCGGCGCCAACGGCAATGGGAAGCGTTCAAGCAAGCGCGGGACGACCGGAAGGCGCAGATCAAGCTGCAATGCGCTGCTGCGCACGAGCAGCTCCAGCAGGAGTGGGAGGCTCGAATCACGGAACGAGCCCAGAAGAGGAAGCTGTTTGTGTCGCAGGTGCTGTTGCTGGAGGAGCC
The DNA here is from genome assembly GCA_023335675.1 of Globisporangium solare. Taxonomy (NCBI): domain Eukaryota; phylum Oomycota; class Peronosporomycetes; order Pythiales; family Pythiaceae; genus Globisporangium; species Globisporangium solare. Next base: position 9,924 of record JAADVP010001107.1, on the reverse strand, counting down.
GGGCGAGTGGAAAGCCCTGTAACAGCAGTTCAAACGCAGCATCAAGGAGCGCGAAAAGCGCTTTCGGCCAAATACAAAGCGTCGGGCGTGGCAATTCCAAAGCGAGAACTCGAAGAGCGCGCTGAGCTCGAGATCGTCGCGGAAGAGCAGGAAAACGAGCGGAACGCGGTACCGCTGCTTTGTCCGCGGGGCTCTTTTGTTCGTGTGTTGGCGCTGACCAAATTCGCATGCTTCTCTAGGCGGAAGACGATTGGCGCAACGCTGAAGCAGCTTTCCTGAACAAACTGGACGAAGAGGAAGAAGAGCGAGTGGTGAGTCCTCCTTCCACGCTGAGTTTGTAGCAAAGTGTAGAACTCGCCATTGCTGGACAACGCGTTGCTTGATCAGATGAAAGCGAACGCGGACGAACGCGTGCGTCGCGAGAAGAGCGCAATCCGAGTACAATGCGCTTTCCGGATGTTTGCCGCGCGGAAAGTTCTTCGCCAGGAGATTCGCGCGCTGGTTGTCAAGGAATTTGATGCCAAGAAGCAAGCGGCAGTGTATCGCAACACGTTCAGTAATGAGAGATCACTGCAGAAGCCGTTTGGACTTGGATCCGAAGAACTCGAGTACCCCGATCAATGGTTTCTCATTGAAGACTCCACAATCGGTGCGTTCGATTGCGCTTGCTTTGCATCTTGTTGGCTGCATCTCGCGACAGGATTGAAAGCTGAATGGTGATGAGGTGCTTGCAGGCGAGCATTTCTTCTACAACCCGCGGCGAATGCTCCAAAGTTGGGAGAAACCGGACGAGTGTCGACTGTGTGGCATGTGTAAAGTCCAAGAGTTTGCTGCTTTCTGGAATGCCCAGGTTGACACGTATTGCTGTGGTCAATGCTATGAGCGAGCAGCACACGACCAGCCAGGATTCTCGCCGGATGCTTACTTTCCATACGATGGAGCACGCCCGAACGGATATTAAGCGTTTTATTAGCAGTAGCCCCAAAATTGACACATGAATATACATACGTCTTCAACAAGCGCCAACTCCAACTGTTTGGCTTCTGCTTGCGTCTTCTATGTTGGTTTAGATCAATGCGTTCTTCTTCGGCGATCCTTGTTTGCAAACTATATTTGACCTTCTTCTGCAATCAGGATACGACGAGAAGAGTTGTTAGTCACAGCCAAAAAAAATCGTCAACAATACAAGCGCACATTGACTAGACCTACCAATCGACTCTCGAACTGGACTGTACACTTGTGACTCTCTGCTCAACATAAAACATTTGATCGGTCGAGTTAGAGCCGCTACCCCATCAAACACGTTACAGCAAGCTGCTCACTTACTTTCGAGCCTGGTGGGCAGCTGCAGCGGCCTGTTTCTTTGCTTTCAACGACTCCACTGTAGGTCGATCCCATTGTGTAAGCTTTAGCGATGGGTTGCAAAAGTAAACTTTGCCCTTGGAACGGGAAAGACGAGCTTCCCATCCTGGTGGAAGAGGTGCCTCAGGCATCGCATCGAGGTTAAACGCCTCGTTGACACTCCCTTCTCTCCCTGGACGCCCTAATGGGTCTGCCACTCCATCGCCGTAGTATTTACCCTTCACAGCACTGAGCCTGCCTTTCAAACTGGTCATGGCTCCTACTCCTGCCGCACCAACTCCTTGCAGAAGTGACTTTCGCCCGCCAGCTTCAGCTCCGTCGGACAGTCGGTCACTATCATCGTCCTCGCTGTTTCCCCAAAACTTCGGTCGAGACATACGTCGAGCTGAGTTTTTGAGAAATTGAGCTGTATCCGCCGATTTCCGCGCAAGGGTCGCATGCACGGCCATTGAACCTCGCCCGTAGTCACCGTGATAATCGCTTGATCCATTAGCCGAGTCTTTCTTTGAGCCCAACGTGCGAAAAACTGACTTTCGATGCCCACTTCCCATTGATTTTTGTCTCTCTAAGGAGTGAGGAGCTGTAGAACCTGTGCGTTGACGCAATTTCGCAACTTCTTGCTCAACAGCAGCCAGCTTTTTGTCCTTTTCACGAATCTGCGGGAAAAAAAAAATATGATCGTCAATAACGATATAAATGAGTGGCAAGCATGTGCAAACAAACGATTCCATACCAAATCTTCGAATTGGCGAATCTTGACGTGATAATTGGCTGCGACAACCTCCTTCTCATTCTTGAGCTTTTCGATTTCATTCTTCAGCAAAGTATTCCGAGCTCTTTGCTCGTCGTTCTTTTTACGCAGTCGAGTTGCTTCACCGTTGAGTTGGCCAATGATGTCGTCGGCATCTGCCATCCAGAGGTGGGCAGTTGATTTGCCACGAGATCGAGCCCCGTTCGTTTCGTTAAATAAGAGACTATCCCGGTGGTTGGAATCGCGCTCCGATTTGAGTTCAGCATTGCGTCTCTGCTCGTCATGGAGGCGAGACTGAAGATCCTGCAGTTGAGATGCGATGTTGTCTTGCACCTTCTTGTCTGTAAGCATTAGCTGATACTTTTGACGCTGAATTTTCATTCGGATGAAAGCCTGCGTTTTCACGACATTCTGACGCTTTTCCATGAATTGTTTTCTTGTGATCACGAGAAAGATAGTAAGAAAAAAGTAATGTGACCAAAGCTGCAGCAAGAAACACTCACACTACTCACCGTTTGACAAAACCACGAATGTGTTTTTGAATCGTGATAGCACTTTTCGTCTTCTTTACACGTATCGCAATAAGGCGACCTTGGTATCCACGCCATCGTGCCTGAAGAACTGTGAGCGCATTCATGAACGAGTTGTACCGGTTCATCATCACCACGCATCGTGCAACAGACTACAGTCACAAACCAGTTAGTCATTCTGTCAGCACCCATAAGAGTTTGCTTCCAAACGTTTTGCGAGTATATCATACCTGGAGCTTGATGATCGCTCGCAGCTTGCGCAGGTACTTTAATCTTTCGCAGAATCCTCGCATCAAGTGCTGAACACGCCTCGCCTCGGCATCTAATATCACCGCCTTTCTTTCTTCCATTTCTTCCAGCACTCCATAACGAAAGTAGATTCTCGTGCGGCCAATCTGGTACTGGGTAGGCGTGGAGAAACTCATCTTTTCCATCACCGTCTGGCATCTATCAGCAAGAGCCACGTCGGTCTTCCTGTGCTTATCGAAAACCCAAAACTTGTCGAGCAATTCTTCGAGCAGGTGGCGATTCGGATACGCAACACGAGAGATTCGAATGGCTTCGATCACACCAGCGCATCGCAGCTGCGCCACAACCATGGGCTGATCCAGCTCATGGGGACTCTTCTTTTGATTTGGTTTGATGCAGCGCACATAGTGGACCTTGGTTTGACGAATGCTGGTCATGAGCTCATTCAGATTATCCTTGAACTGGGTGCCAACGTTTGCCACCGACAGTGCACCACCAGCTGCTCGCCCTCCTCCTCGTCTTGCGCTTCCACCTTGAGGCAATTTTGCCATACTACTTCCAGCGTCATTACCTTTGGCTGCAAAGATGTCGCTTAGAAAAGATTTAGATGAGCTGCGCATCAAATCCGAGAGATCCGGAAGCAACGCGTCCTTGTGTTTTTCCAAAAAACCCAATGATTCGTACGTGACAGCTGCGGCATAGTGCTTAATGGTAAATTGGGTTCTCGATGTTCTAGGGAACTCAATCACGTGTTTGTCTTCCTTGTGAATCGACGTGAGCTTCGACACCAACGACTCATCATTTCCTTTCGGTCTCATCACTTCATCGTTCAACAGCGAAATAATGCCCAATCGGTCTTCAATGATCGAAATCACATCTTGGTTGTCTGCAAAATCAATGTGGCTCCAGATAATTCCTTCGGCTTCATATTCGAGCTGAACAGTCTTGAACACATCCTGCGTAAACTTCTGCTGCAGTTTTTCGTTTGCGTAGTTGATACAGAATTGCTCAAACGAGTTATGCTTGAAATGCTCGAACCCAAAAATATCGAGAATGCCCACGTGATTGCACATCTTCTTGTCATTCTCAAGCGACGCATTGATGACAGACACCAGCCAATCGAAAATGTTCGAGTAGGTAGCCTTTGCCAGAGCGTCACGGCATTCTTCGGCTTGGTCTTTACGAAGGTGCTTCTTCAAAATCTCACCAGAGACGGTAATTTTTCGAGAACACAACGCAGTTTCAAGGTCTTCAACTGAGATACCAAATAGCGCTGTGGTCGATGCAGCCGCTGGATCATTTGGAGCGATCACAGCTTCTTCGTCGTTTCCGATCTTCTTGTTGATCTTAATTTCGCCCAAATGCAAGATACCCGCCAGCACTTCAAACAGTACTTCCTGCTCCTCATAACTGAGTCCGATCAGTCCAAGTGCCGTTCTCGTTCTCTCGAAGTGGGCTTCATCTGAGATGCCTTCAATCTTCATCGCTGTGTTGTCTCCGGTGTACGTGTACGACTTGGAGTTGTCCAGATACCACTTTGGGGCACTGGTTGACTCGAGAATCTGGTAAAAGATGTGGTAATTCCGCTCTGGTGATTCATGGTGGATCACACGTGTTTTCTCGAGCAAATACGTTCGGCACCTGGCGCCAACGAGGGTACCAGCTTTGTCAAATTGAAGTTGCGTGAACTTCCCAAAGCGACTACTGTTGTCGTTGCGAACGGTTTTGGCATTACCAAACGATTCCAGGAGCGGGTTGACTTCAATGATCTTCTTGATCGTGGTATCGTTCAGTCCACCGGCAATCGATGCCAAGTGGTTCATCAGGATCTTCGTCGTCTCCGTTTTGCCCGCGCCGGACTCGCCACTCACCAAAATCGACTGGTTGATCGCATTGCGCTTCATATCGTTGTACGACGCGACAGACGTCGCATACACGTGAGGAGGCAGCTCGTCGCGATTTTTTGTCAGATACTGGGCATGGATATCCTCGGCATAGAGCTCCGGAAGCCATTGGTACGGGTTGACAGCGATACAGATATCCCCCGTGTATGTGTACGGCAACCTCTTGAGAAATCGCTTCTTCACGTTGTACAGAATGGCGGCTTCATGCAGGTAATTGAGCGCGATCATGTCGTCAATCCCGAATTCGCCGAGATTCTCGTTCTGGTACGGCAGCGACTCCAACTGCAGACTCTTCATCATCGCCTTGACGTTTTTATCGTTGAAATCCATCACGCGCTCTTGATACGCTTTTGAGGATGACGGCGGAGATCCGCTATCGCCAAGCGCCACCGTGTCCGCTGGAAACACCTTGAGCACGACGGTCTTCTCGGGATTGGAAGGGTCGTCGCTCTTCTCCTCGCGCACGATCTGCGCCGGAAGCCACACGAACTGGTCGTCCGGCACGTAGCACTTGGTGCCCGCGACCAACTCGCTTCCCCCCGCCATGGCTGCTGAGTTGCTGGATTTCTGAAGCAGAGTCTCGGAGAGAGAGGCGCACGCACGGTCCTCGTCCTCGGCGAAGGTCTGTGAACTGCCGCCCAGACGCACACGCGCGCGGAAAGAGAGAAGGTCACGCACGCCTTGATGTGCGCTCGGATTGCGGACACGCGGGACGGAGGTCGGCGCTGCACCTGGACGCCGATGGCTGTTTTTCTCGGTTTGGATGCGCGCTCTCTCCCCCTCTCGGTTTCCCTTCAACGACACTGCGAAAGAAAGTGGAGGCGGTACCGGTATTTGGATATGCGTACCGGTATTATACCGAGGATAGAAACCGGTACGGTTGCTGGAACGTACTGTGCATGAAAGAAGTAAACAGTCGTAAAAATTGATATGCACATACAGTCGATGCGTTGATTCCACTTGGCGAGGGGAAGATGGAGGCCGTCGTGAAGGAGCTCCAGCATGACGGTTCCGTGGACACACACACGCGCGCGAACCGCCGTAGTGACAGTCCAGATAGCCTAACGTATATGTATGTATGGTGTGTTTGTGGTTGTAGCCCAGCTGGGCGTGTTCTTCGCGCCGGACTGCAACGTGAGCACCATCGCGAGCGAGATCGTCGGACGCGACTCGTCTTCGGCGAGCGCCACCCACCACGACCGTCACCAGCTGCATCGCAGCGGCAGCCGCGGCTTCTCGGGCGAGCACGAGCCGTCGAGCCACTCGGAGCGGTTCATCCAGCGCATCGACGACGCGGTGCGCAAGATCGACCGCGTGATCACGGACCACATTGGCGACAACCACAGCGCGCTGCTCGACACGGTCGGGTCAGTCGACGACCTGCAGAGCCACGTCGCGTCCGTGCAGTCCTCGGTGCACCATCTGAAGCACGCCGTGTACGACCTGGAGACGCTTGTCAAGGCGCAGCACGACAAGCTCCACACAACGATCCAGAAGCACCGCAACGTCGACAAGTGCAGCGAGATCCTGCGCCGCGTGCTGCTGTACAACCAGCTTTCAGAGCGCATCTTGAGCTCTCCACTGAGCGCTAATGCCCTACTAACTGGCGGCAGGTCGCGTGCAGCGAGCATGGACCACCCGATTGCTACTAGTGCGGCCCTGCGTAGCAGTGGCGAGCTCAACAGCGAGATGGTGACGCTGGCACTCGCGATCCGTGAGATCGAGACTCTGGTTGCGGACCCGCAGTTTGAAGACCTCACGATTGTGCGCATGAGCTTGCCGAGCATCCGGAAGATCGCAGCCGCGATGCGGCGCGATGTGCGCGCAAATCTGCGCAACGGGATGCAGAAGCTGAGCCAGGCTGACGTCGGCGATGCGCTGCAGATCCTGTTTTACCTAGGCAGTTTGACAGAGAGCGTGCAAACGACTGTGAACGACGTCATTCAAGAGGTGGAGCGTAAGTGCGGCGCAGCGATCGCAGAAGACGTGCTGGTCAACAGCAGCAGCAATGGCTACCAGACGTCTGCTGCTCTTCCGAATGGCGGTGGTGCTGCCGAAGTGAGTGCCCAGAAGGCAGACGCGTGGAAAGCGATCCAGGATGTGTTTGACGTGATCCGTGTGCATGCGCTTCAAGTGTGGAACTTGCAGCGTGTGCTCGTGAAAATGATCGACCCGAGTCTGAACAAAAACTACTTGGACCTGGTGATCGAGCACGACGAGCCGAGTCTGTTTGCCACGTTTTGGGAAGTGAGCTGCGCGATCGTGCGCGAGTTGTTCTCCTCGACGCTCAACTACCACTCGTCGGTCAAGATCGTGCTGATTGCGTCGTACCCGCGGATGCGCGAAGAAGCGCAACGCGTGCTGAACGAGTTGTTTGCGGCCACGGACCGCCATACCCACCATCCGGACGCCGAATCCTTCGTGTTGGATGCGGTTGCGGGGCAAACAGGAAGTCGTGCCCGCAAGGACGCGTTGCAGGGCATCGCAGGCTCCGAGCAAGAGCGAAATCAGCTGCTTGAGTCCATGGCGCCGCTGTATGATGCGTTTACTGACCGCGCGTACCGCCGCATGGCGAATCCCATCCACCTCATGTTTCCCCAGAGCTCAAACTTCCACACGTCGCCGCCAGGTCGAAGCGATATGCAAACGCTGGCGCGCACGATGCTCTCTGAAGTGGACCAGGCCGGTCACGACCCCGTGCTGATCGACGGCGCGCTGCAGCAGATCCAGAAGGCCGTAACGCTGTTCTGTGGAAACGTGAAGCGAATCGTGAACACAGGGAAAGCAGCGGTCGCGACCACGTCGACGTACGGTCGAACGCCTGCACAAGCCCACAACGTCAGTCTCCTGAACGTCCTGAAGCAGCTCGAAGGCGCTCTGGATGACGTCGTGTCTCGCGTGACGGCGGCAGTTGGATCGAGTACTTCAAACCAGAAGCAAGTCGGTGCTGCACTTTCACAGAAAGAGCTCGATACGTTGCTTGCCAAGGAAATCGCGCCGTGTCGAGACGTGATCCAGACCCTCGAGTACTCCGTGCTCGGCTATTATCTGCAGGGTCTCTGCATGCTGATAGAAGGCATCTTTGCGAAAATGCACGATGAGTCCTTTGCGGATCGCTCGGCCAGCGAACGCGCGCAGAATAGCGGCTCGAAGTACATGATCGAGTTCAACGGCGCGTTCCATGTGCTCCTGGAAGAGCACATCAGGCGGCTCCCAAACGCTCCATTTGCTGTGATATGCGTGAGCGACTTCGTCGCGCGTCTGGTCTCCGTGTTCATTCGCCATGCGTCGTTGCTACGACCACTGCAGGAGAATGGCAAGCTGCGGCTCGCAAACGACATGGCGCAACTCGAACTTCGCCTCGAGCACATCCTGCCATTGAAGACACTCGGTGCGCCGTACGAAGAGCTTCGCGCGTTCCGCCACATGATGTTCCTGGACAGCAGCGCCATCCTGCGGGACAGCATGATCGACAAGATTCGTCCCACGAATGTGTGGCACCACCTCATCTCGCGGGCGCCAGTGGAGCTGCAGTTGCCATACCAGATGAAGCGATGGAGCGCGTCCAAGTACATCGACTGGCTCGACCGAAGCGCAGGACTGGAAGGTAAATCGGCGTCCGAGTCGCCATCCAAGCCATCGATCACGAAAGTGCCATTGGCGTATCCTTGTCTGAAAAACCGGAAGCTTGCGTTGAGCGCTGAGAAGAAGGCGTGGAAAGAGATCGTGGCGTGCTTGGATGCGTATGCTCAGCGCGTGAGCGCCGTCGCGAACGCGCCGATCAGCCCGATCTTCGAGACCCTCCAGGAATCCGGGCCGATCTTGCTCGCAGGGTATGAAGTGACAGTGTCACGCGATGCGTGAGTGTCAACTTGGTTGTGGCCGAGGTAGACAGGGAAGGAAAAGGATGAAGGGAGGAATGGCATGCTTTTGCGGCGTAGAGACTTTGATCTTCTGGTGTGAATTTTGGGGTAGTGTGTGTTGCCTCAAAGTAAATTGCGAATCAATTTTGACTGTGCTCAATAGCAGGGTTTCGAGTCAATTTTGCAAACAATATAATAAAGGGGAAATAAAAATATAGGCCATCTGAAACATAAAATAAAAACTATGCGCCTTTTCAAACATAAATAAAAATTATACGCCTCTATGGAAAGAAAAATTCAGTAAGGGAAGAGACGTGTCATTAGTAAATGACGTGCCGTTAACACAGTTATTGGAGCGTCAGTAATTATTGGCACGTCACGTTCTTGCATACACCGGCCAAGTGAGTGAATGTGTATCATTTGAATTGACCAGGCGCGGTGGTCAATACAAATAAACGGACTCCACATGTGACGTTTCCATGGTAGCCAAACACTGTCTTCAAAATGAATAAAATTCTAAGCCATTAGTAAACGATCCGTCGTGATGTTTGTGCACCGGCCAAAGGAGCGAGAAGGCGTCGTTTGAACTTACCAGTCACGATGGTCAAGACGAATACCCCTCCCCCCGATGTAAAGTGTCTATAGTAGCCAATCACTGCCGCCGACATGGATAAAGTTCTCAGTAGCGACGTTCTTGGCCAATTGCAACGTTTAAAATGGAGAAAACTCTCAGATCTATCACATTACAAGGAAGAGGATTCATAGGACAAGCTTTTCTACATGCGTGTATCCGCTGCTTCTCCATACCATGCAGCGTGTCTATCTCTGCTCACTTTTATTTGTCCTGTCCAAGTCGCAAGAGCCTGAAGAGATGGATGGACACAAGCAGCAATTAGAAGAACATCAAGATATCGAAGATGAGCTTTCTGCGTCGCTTAAAGTGTTTGATGTCAGCTACAAAGACAAAGGCGACATTATCGCTGCAGTGATCGAGTATCACGCGCGTGTTTTGAGACCTTTCAGAGTGGCTGCAAGCGACAAACGGCGATACAAGGCTGTATGTCCTATTGACGGCTACACATTCGTGGTCCAGTTTGCATCCAAGACGACCTTCAAAAAACCGTCTCGCATCGTACCACACTCTTGCCAAGTTGACGTGTCGAAGCAGTTTAAGAACAGAAAATAGACTGCGGAGCTGTAAGAGGCTATCCGAGACAGCCTCAAATACGGCACGCACGCTGCGCTTGAAGAGGAAGACTTGGGAG
>JAADVP010001106.1:0-10976 GCA_023335675.1 Globisporangium solare | reverse complement strand
CCTTTTTTTTTTTTAGCACCGGATCACAACCCCACTATCTGGGTTAGGAACCATCCTAAGTTTACAAACCGTTGGGTGCAGTGTTGACGGTTTTCGGTGCCTCGTCTAAACACACTGATTAGGCGAGGAAGCCAGCCACTATTGGTCGTCTTTGATCCATTCATAGTTCTAAATGTAAAGTCTCGCTTACTCAGCGCCACGATTCTCCTGCCAGAAGTGCGCTCAATTCGTGTTGCTCTTTCATTTTTGCATTTGATCTCCAACTCGCAACCGTCTTCCACCATTCGACGCCCTGGAACCAATGACGCTTGTCGTAACTCGCGTGACCACTGCCGAAGAAAAGAAGATTAACTTCGAGTTGCGTCTTCAGGTCTTTGTCGAGGACCAAGGCTATGATGTCGCTGACGAGATCGACGAGTACGATGAGAAGGATACGACGCTACATTTCCTAGGCAAAGACGCCGAGCAGGACAAGTTCGTCGCAGCGGCTCGAGTGCTCATGAATCCATCGACGCGCACGGCGAAGATTGGGCGTGTCGCGCTACTCCCAGAATACCGCGGCAAAAACTACGGGGTGGCGTTGATGCACGGCGTCGAGCAACTCGTCGCCGACGTCGCTGGCACGTATGTGCTCTCTGCAGTTTACTTCCGAAAACGATTTTACGAGAAATGCGGCTATCAGTGCGTCAACGATGAGATCTATATCGAGAGAGCCGTGGATCACTGCTTGATGAGTAAAACGCGTGACGAGTGACCGTCCTCTTTAGAAACTGCGAGCAGCACAGAGACCTCGCTTCATAGTCGCACACACTCTCGTTAACTTTGGTATATATGAACCACTCTGCCCACTACATCGAAATCGTATCCGAGTGCAATACTCAATACTACCTTATTAGATAGGAAATTCCCAAAATGGTGTGCATCATGGTGAGCAAAGGAGGTCGATCGCTGTGCAAGGTAACGATTGCATTCTTGTGGCGAGGTGGGCACTAGTAGCTTGTCCGAAGTTTCATCTTCTGAAAAGTAAATAAACAAGCACACAAGATTGAGATCGCACGTGTCGCATCGAGTAAATAGAACGGATTGCACACTCGACCACGTCTGTGAGTGGGAAGTCGTATAGCGTCATGAGGGGTGAAATACAGAGAGCAAGTGTCGTGTGTCCATGCTGCATGGTTTTTGAGTCCTCGGAACGTTCGCTGGAGTCGCGAGATGGCAAGTCAAGCGAGTGCGGATGCATGTGGAGTCGTATTGGCTCCTTTTCCTTTGACTTGATCGTCAGATACAGCGATCACACAGTTGAATGATCCCCGCGCGCTGTCATGTGCATGCGTGTACTGCAGCCGCTAGTCCATCCGAGAAATCAGGATCTCGCATCCTCCAGTTGAGCAACTTATTCCAGTTCGGCCATTAACAGCATGCTGACTCGTTCGTTGGAGTATCGTGTGGTCCGTGCGGGCTTTTCACAAAGGGTAGTAAACCATGGCTAGACGTCGAGTGTTGGTCTGTACGGTAGCAGCTGTGAGTGACGGTATCCGATCTGAATTTTGCCCTATCAACGGCTGTAACAGCCCATTATTCTATCCAATCAACACAGTGGTTTGAAGAACCTGCAGCCCGAGGTCGCAGGTCCAACGCACTCACAGCGAGTCCGTTTGCTTCAATTGCATTCCTACGCATTCACATGCACGCACGCTTGGAAGCAGCGATGGCTCCGACAAAGCCCAGAAGCGCCGCGCGCACCATCGATCCACGGGCGAGACGCAGCGCAAGTGCGACGATCTACGAGGTAAGCCGCTCAAGGTGCGTTTTCTCGCTCTGTGTGATAGCAACTTCAACTTGACGACGTCGTGGTGGCAGGATGAGACCGGTCGTTCATGGAATGCGATGCTCAGTCCCACCGATATCTCGTATGGCACGTACGGGTAAGTGCGCTCGAGATGCGAGCAAGCACTACAGAAGAACAGTCATCGATGAGACGATGGAAGCTGCGGTACTGGACGCTCGTGCGACGAAGAAGCTAACCGGATGCGTTGCGGTTGCTCACGTGTTCCAGAAACAACAAGTTTTACTTGGTGCAGCTCACCCAGGAGAGCGGCAACTACTTTGTGCTTCGCAAATGGGGGCGTGCCGGCGCCGCGAATCCACAGGTCAATTGAATACAAGGATTCTGTCTCGACTGGTTCGTATGCGGCCACTGGCCATATCCTGCGATTCCTGTCCTCGTCTGACTGGAAAAGCAGAGCACTCTCGAGACATATCAGGTCTCGTTGGAGAGCGCGAAGCGATCGTTCAAGAAGCGCTTTGCTGAGAAAAGCGGCAACAAGTGGCCGCTGGCGACAGGCTCGTTTGAGAAGAAGAAGGGCAAATACGTGCTTGTCGGTGCGTCTGTTCGCCACTTGTACATGGCAGCTCGCTCTGCACCTGGCGTCAACTCTGTTTCTCCATAGAGCTTGCGGGCGGAGAGCCTGAGGCGGAAGGCATGCTCGAGTCGAAAAGTCCAACGGTCGCAGCTCCGACAAGAGAGACTCCGCAATGTTCGCTACCAGGTCAAGTCCAGGATTTGCTTCGAGTAAGTGTGTGTTTGTTATTTCCTACTGCTATCGTATACGCCTGAAGATGTGCCTTCTTGGCGATCGTCAGTTGATCTGTGACCAGAACGTGATCGCGCGAGAAGTCTCTAAGATGAAAGTGGATCTCCAGCGGCTGCCGTTAGGTGCGACTAATTTAAAGCAGCCTCCGTCGTTTCTCATTTTACTCTGACGTAAATCTGCTCTTTGTACTGCGTCTAGGCCGTCTCTCGAAAGCGCAGATCTCGCAAGGTTACACGATACTGCAGCGACTCTCGGACGCGCTCACAGCCATTGAGGCGCTCGAGAACCCGCCAGCAGCTCCGGCTGCAGCCACTCGAAGTACGCGTCAGCGGCGAGCGTCAGCGTCTGCTACTGCTACTGCAGCAGCTAATGGTGGTGGAGGCTCTACTGCCACTGCAACAAAGCAACGGAAGAAACAGACTGCAGCCGATGCCGCGCGGCTCCGCGCGCTGCGCAACGGCCTCAAGACGCTCTCGAGCGAGTTCTACTCGCTGATCCCGCACAACTTCGGCCGCTCGCTGCCGCCCGTGATCGCGAGCATGGAAGACGTGAAAACGAAGATCAGTCTGCTCGAAGCGCTCGCCGACGTCGAGACCTCGCAGCAGTTGATGGCCGAGGAGACCAAGGCCGAGGCGAGCAGACCCGCAATCCATCCACTTGATGCGCAGTATCGCATGCTCAACGCGAAGATGGAGCCGCTCGACCCGAACGGCGAAGCGTTTGAGCGCATTGTGCGGTATTTAGAGTCCACCGAGGCTTCGTCGCAGGGATTCAAGCTCAAGATTCGCTCGGCGCTCAAGATCGGACGCGGGCCTAAAGACACGATGCAGAAGCTCTTCCACGCAGTCGACAACCACAGGCTGCTCTAGCACGGCTCGCGGCTGTCGAATGTTGTGGGCATCTTGTCGCAGGGTCTCCGCATCGCGCCGCCCGAAGCGCCCACGAACGGCTATTTGTTTGGCAAAGGGGTATGGAACCGTAGCTGCTCAGGAAATGCTACCCACGTACTTACTCAAGTGTGTGCGTATGCGCGCTTTCATGCGCATGCTAGATCTACTTTGCGGACTCGGTGTCCAAGTCGGCGGCATACTGTTACCCGTCGCCGCATCACTCGAAGGGCGTGCTGCTGCTCGCTGAAGTCGCACTTGGCAAATGCTACGAGGCTCCGCACACCGAGTACCTCGACTTCGCGAAGATCCAGAAACGGGGCTGCCCGAGCACCCATGGCTTGGGGCGCATGGCGCCGCCCGAGGAGACCTACGAGACCATGTACGTTACGGTTTGTGAATCTGGAGATGTCGTGCTCGAGTGGACACTCTTTCTCATACACTGCTCGCATTGTCGTCCATGTAGGGAGGACGGTGTGGTAATGCCGATTGGCAAGATTGCGCCATGCAACGTACCGCCGCGCAGTGGGCTGCTCTACAACGAATTCATCGTGTACCGCACCGAGCAGGTCAGGCTCCGGTACCTGCTCACGGTAGACTTTGAGTTTCCTGGCGCGCGAGGATACTGCTACTGAGCGAGTGGATCAGGCGTTGCCTCGGGTCGTTTTCTCGTCGTTTTTCATTTGCAATATACCTCTCGTGCTCGTCCATGTGGCTATTTATCTTGTGTGTTTTTCCCTATCGCTTTTTTTGTGCTTCTCTTTCTCTCTCTCTCTCCCTTTGCTTCGTTTCTGGTGCCTACTACTGTGGTGTGTGTGTGTGTGTGTTCCCCTGACGGCGTGTGGATAAATGACTGGCGGCTGATACCCTCACGCTCCGTTAGCTCTCGCGGTACACTTGGGTGACTAAATACGCGATGACGTCTTGCGCGTAGCGGCAAATGTCGTCGTCGCCATCAAAATTCCGCTGCAGCTCGTCTTTACACGCCACGAGCGGCAGACTGAAGAGCGGGATGACCTTGTCCGCGAGCTCCTGGTAGTATCGGCACACCTCCTTCTCGCCACGGATGAAGAACAGCGCCTGGATCCGGTTCGAGAACAGCGGGAACGCCTTGGACGCCAGAATCGCGTTGTCCTCCTCGATCGTCGTCTCGTACAAACTCAGCTGCGTCGTCATGAGCTTGCGCAGGTACTGCAGCGCGCGGATCTCGTTGTCGAACGAGATGGGCGGCGACGAGTGCGCGGGGCTCTTCATCTTCATGCTCGAGAACTCCTCCTCCATGGCCACGATCAGGCGCGCAAAGCTGAAGCCCTCGCGCGTGTTCGGGTCCGAGTGTGAGCGGCTCAGCCGCGCGTCCATCGTGTAAATCCCGCTCTCGTGCAGGTACGCGCGCTTGTCGTAGAAAAGTTGCCCGTCGCCGGGCGACAGCTGGCAGTCCACGAGCACCTCGTTCGGGTTGCGCCCGTCCTCCTCCGTGTTGTCCTCGACCGCAAAGCCGTAGTTGAGCAAGAAGCGGTGGTTGCACTTCTTGCCGTACGAGTCGTAGACCTGCGCGCCCAAGCCGATCGTGCCGAGCGATGTGATCGTGAACGCGTCGATGCTCTGGTCGAACGTCCAGCTCGTCTCACGCGGACGGTAGTGGTTGAGCATGTCGGCGAAGGGCACCAACGCCGCGGTCTTGATGCCGTCGATCGTCAGGCCAAAGTTGCGGCTGCACACGATCATGCGCGCCCAGCTGAAGCGCTCGAGCGAGAAGCGCGCGAACGTCGGGTCCACGCGGCAGATCGCGTCGTAGTCCTTGCGGATCGCGGCCTTGCGCTCCTGGATCTGCTGGATGATGTACGAGCCCTTGAGCCAGCTCAGCTCCTCCTCGGACCAGAAGATCGGCATGTTCTTCAGCGTCGACGGCAGCGTGCTGTAGTAATTCTTGAAAAACGACGTCTCGATCTGCACAAGTACACACACAACAAAAAGCAATGCACGATGAGCACGGGCGACGCACGCACGTCGCAGCCACATCCAACAGCGCACGTACGTTCTCCATGTCGGTGAGCAGAAACATCATGAGGAAGATGTGCTTGGGCGCGACGAAGTCGAGGTTGCGCGCCAGCAGCTTTTGGCCGATCTCAGTGCGCTTGCCCATCTCGACCGTGATCAGGCACTTTTTCGGGATCACGAGAATGCGCTCGCCCGGCACGAGCACCTTCTGGCTGTGCACGCCGCGCACCTCGGGCGCGTACTGCTGCAGCTGCAGCTTCTTGGTCTCGGCGCCGGCCGCCTCGAGCCACTGGATCAGCTCCTCGCCGACCGCGTCGCTGTCCGCCTTGCTCACGGCGTCGCCCACGCGGTTCGCGTCGGGCGCCTCGTCGTCGGCGATGCGGTTGCCCTCGCGGTCCACGTACTGCTGTGGCGCGGCGGCGTTTGCGACTGTCGGTGAGGGCATGGGCATGGCCAGCGGTGCGGCGGCGGGGGCCTCAGGAGCGCCGGCCATCGTCGTGCTGCTCATGTGGCGTATGGGTTTCAATGGCAGCGGCGCCCAACGTTACGTGGGGGAAGAAAACCACACTACTGGACGACCTTCGCGCGACCTTCGGGCGACCGCATACGGTTTTATGGCATCTTTGGTTGTTAAAACCCACCATGGGTGTTCATTTGCTGAGCTGTTTTTTTTTTTAATTTTTACAGTATTATGCTGTTTGGCTTCGATCACCCACATCCACATCCACCCAGGTGGCTACGCTGGGTCGTGTGTCGAATCCACTTTTCAGTTTTTCTGCCACCAAAGTGCAATGGAAAAACACCACCCAGGCACAATCGTCATCCACCCAAGAGGAAGGATTCACCCACATCGGGTTCTTTTCGACGCTGGGTTGTTTCCCATGTGATGATCATCACCGCCACTCTCCATCGACCAACATGGCGGCAGCGTGGCTCCAGCGCATCCGCCCGACGCTGCTGCGCTCGCCCGCGTCTCTTGCTTCCGCTGCTGCTGCCGACGCGCCCATCGGATACAGCAACGGCGTGTGGTTCCAGAGCGTGCGCTGGATGGGGCGCGGGCCGACGATCCAGGGCCGCAAGAACGCCACCGACGCGGTGCGTGCGCACGCCATTCGTGCATGTGTTCCCTGTTGCTGCGGATGCACGCGGCACACGACGCATGCACGTGTGCTCATACTTAAAAGCCCGTGCTGTGTTGATGGCCGTGCGCTTACAGAAACGAACGGCGATGAACGCGAAGCTCGCGCGTGAACTCATGATCGTCTCCAAAGGTAGAAAAAGAAAAAAAAGCGATGCTTTTATTGCGGCAGATACATGGCATGTGGTGCGAATATGGGATGACAAACCTGCGCATGTGCGTCTGTAGCTACTGCCGGCGATCGAGAGAATGTGGTACGTTATCCGAACCACCTCTGCAGAATAGCGCAACGTGGAGAGAGATAAACGCGTGTCTGTGTTTGTTCACGGCAGCGCCTGGCGTCGGTGATCAGCAAGGCCAAGGCGGCCAACATGCCCAAGGACAAGATCGACGCGGCCATCAAGCGCGGCGTCGACGGGAAAGACGGTGCGCGCCTCCCGCAGAGCTGACGTGTGCAAACGCACGAGCGTCTCACTTGTGTGGAAAAATGCGGTTGCAGGCGCGAACGCGGAGACGGTTCTGTACGAAGCCTCGGGTCCAGGCGGCAGCGCCTTCATTGTACGCATTTGCCACAGAGCGGCTGGTGTCTATTTGCTTTTGCTGTTTTTACTGTGCATCCCCGTCGCTCACCGCGTTCGCGTGCTGCCACTAGATCGAGACGCTGACGGATAACAAGCGCCGCACGGCGCCTGCGCTGCGCCACATCCTCAGCAAGTACGACGGCTCGCTCGGCACGAACGGCTCCGTCTCGTGGATGTTCGAGCTCAAGGGCTACTTAGAAGTGAGCAAGCGCTTGTGTGCTCAATTAGAACGACAAAAGCAGCGGCTACTCACGTTGTGTGTGTGTATTTCGGCAGATTGAACTTGGTGGCGCCAAGCAGGAAGTCGCCCCAGACGAGGACGCGCTCATGGAAATCGCGGTGCGTTGCCGTCTGCAGCTGTTACTGTTGTGTGTGTGTGGAGTTCTCACTTGTTTGCACGGACGCTGCTTTGTGCGCAGCTGGAGGCCGGCGCGGATGACGTGGAGCTCCGGGACGAAGGGCTCGCGCAGGTCACGTGCGAGCCGAACGAACTCGCGGTCGTGCGCACCAATTTCACGCGCGCGGGGCTCGAGCCGTCGATCGTGGAGCTGATCTACAACCCGAAGGAGTTCGTGGACCTCTCGGCGGAGCGCCGCGAGACATTCGAGAAGCTCATCGACGCGCTCAACGAGAACGAAGACGTCAACCAGATCCACCACAACGTCAATGAATAGGCGCTGGCAGAAACGACATCATGGCAGCAGTCTCGAAAAGCGTAAAGTTCAAACAAAACCCAGACAGTCCACAGGAACAACAGCGTTGTTTTGTTTGTCCATTACGATACTGCTGCTATTGCTAAAACTGTTTTCCTTCCAGACACGAAAATCAGCGGCTTGCGTTACTCTCGATAGAGTGTTTCTGCGCCAGACGACGACGACGCGCAACTGTGGTGGTGGTCGGTCTCGCGGCGCCAAATAGATAAGTTTTTTGTTGATGCTGTAGTACACACTTGCTGCTGCTTCGATCACCACTTGTTGCCGGCCGGGTGCTGCCACTCATCGTCGTCGTCGTCGTCGTCTTCGCGGTTCTCGCGCGCCTCCTCCGCCAGGTCATCCTCGTCGTACTCCCACGGCGCCTTGACGATCTCGGGCTCCGTCTCCTCCTCCGACTCGACCTCGAACTCGCGCACGTAGTCCAACTGGGCGTCCCAGCGCACGCGCAGCTTCTTGGACGCCTTCTTGCGCGGGAGCGGCACGGCCGCGTCGTCCCGGAACTCGAGCGGGATGCGGCTCCGCGCGTCGCGCAGCTTGCGCGTCAGCACCGTCGCGGCCTGGGTCGCCGCAGATTTGCGGTTGTTCCGCATCGAGCGCGTGCGGTTCGCGAAGCCACCCTTGAAGCCGCCGAGGAACTCCGACACGTTCGCGTTGCTCACCGACGTGCGCGTGGGGCCCACGGGGGCGCTCGCACTCATAATGCTGGAACCACTGCCGCTGCCGCTGAACGAGCCGCTGGGACGCGCGTCAAAGTTCGGGATCCCCGACTGCGACGACGCCGAGCTTTCGGCGTCCGACGACGTCGTGCACTCGCGCCAGCCCTCGTCCTCGGCGCCGTCGTCTTCGTCCGAATCGTCCTTGTCCAGCGTGTCGGCGGGCACGCTCACGGGCGGGCTGTCGTGCTCGTGAGTGCGCGGGTTGAACTCGATGTCGCGCACGTTCAGGAACGACCGGTTGAGCGGGTTGTCGTCCTCCTCGTCCTCGTCCTCGTCGGCATTGAACGCGCCGCCGCCGGACTGGTACGGCAGCGGCCGGTTCACGATCTGCTGCTTCTGCGCGGGCGTGAGCGGCTGGTGCGTCGGCGGCGGTACCTCCCAGCTCGAGTCGCCGCGCGCGCGCGAGTCGACGAGGTCTGGGTCCAGCATCGGCAGCTCGTCCGTGCCGCCGCTGCGACTCGCGGAAAGCGGCGGCGCAACGCCCTTCTTGCTGCGGCTGCCGCCAAGCAGTGCCGGCGCGTCGTCCTCCATCTCGTCGAGCGTCATGGGCGCGTCGCGCGTCATCGAGTTGCGGCTGCGCGCCGCCTGCAGCTTCGACTTGATGCTCGAGAGCGAGAGCACGTTCTTTGTGGGGCTGCGGGCGTCGTCATCGTCGCGTTCCTTCGAGCGCGACAGCGAGCGCCGCGTCAGCGGCCACTTGCGGTGGCCCGACGACTTGCGCGCGCCGTCGTCCAGGTCCGAGCGCCGCATGGCCGGCGTCGCCGCGGCCGTGGGCGACGTGATCGTCTCCATGGGCGGCGCTCTCGCTGGCGGCGCCGCGTACTTGGGGTTGTTAGACGACGACACGAAGAACGCGCCGTCATGCGGGTCCTGCTGCACGACAAAGCGGCGCGGGTTGTGCTGCGGCGCCGTGGCGTCCACAAAGTTCGAGAGCGCGCGCTGGCGCCCGTGCATCACCTCGTTGAGCACGCTCGACAGCGACGACACGCGCGGCGCCGCCTTCTTGGTCGCCACCATCGCCGTGCTCGGCGGGTTCGCCGCCGAGTGTTCGTCCGCTCCTGCTGCTGCTGCTAGCGCCGCGAGGTCCGCAAAGCTCGTGCTGTCGTCGTCCGCGAGCGCGAGCGCCGCCGCCGCGTGCGCGTCGTTCTGTTCCTGGTTGCTCTGCAGGAACGAGTACGACGCGAGGCCGACGCGCGGCTGCGCGCCCGCGCGCCGATGGAACCTGCGGCCCGCCGCGTTGCGCGAAAAGTTGTGCTCGTACGCCGTCACCGTGGGCTTGACGAACCGGCGCCGCGGGCCGCCGCTGCCCAGCGCCTCGTCTCCGCTGCTCTCGGCCTGCGCGTCGCGCGCATACGGCGCCGCCGCCGCCGCCGTTGACTCGCCGCTCTGCACGAACGCGGCGGCGTTCACGGCCAGCATCTTTGCCGGTCGATACACGCGCTATGGATTCGGAACGGAGCTGCTCGCGGCCGCAATGCAATGCACAATGCCAATGCTTGTTGCAAGATGGCTTCGTACGGGAGGCTCGGTCGCACGTAAACAACCAGACTCCGCGTCACTTACTGTACGTGCTTCCCGCTCGACAAGTCTTGCTTGAAAGTGCGCGAGCGTCTGCACACGTGTCTTGTTTGCTGAGGGCGCCTGCTTTGCACGGATTATTGCTGCTCTCGCCGCGCGCGCACACTCGACAACTGCAGGGTCCCCACGCGCTGCCGCCTCGTATTGCGTTCTGGGCCGCGCGAGCGACGATGGGCAAGTAGGTGAGTGGGGGGATGACGGCGGACGTCTCTTCCACCCTTGCTGGTTCTGTTCTTCTTCGCCACAGACACACAAACAGGAGGAAGCAAGCACGACAATGCAATGCAGACAAACCCGGGTCTGACTACCCGCCGCTGCCACACCATGCGCACACAACAATGCTAAATCCCCTTTTTTCTAGGATTGTTGCTGCAGCGGTGCAAAAAAAGAGAGCAACTTGCAAGAGAGCAGAAGCGCGTGTCTTGCGGACATTCAGAGCTGAAAAGATTCTGCAGTGGCTCTCTTCGCGTCGGATGTAGCGCATTGTGCGGACATTTTGGTGTGAGCCACGTAGCGACAGTACGATCCAACGACAGACGGTCGCAACATCGTTTCAGTCATTCCCCGAGCCCGTTCCCTTGGTGAGTGAGTGCCTCTTCTGAGGAGCCACGACTCGGGTGCATCGCCGTCGCCGCA
The DNA here is from genome assembly GCA_023335675.1 of Globisporangium solare. Taxonomy (NCBI): domain Eukaryota; phylum Oomycota; class Peronosporomycetes; order Pythiales; family Pythiaceae; genus Globisporangium; species Globisporangium solare. The sequence continues at coordinate 135 of JAADVP010001106.1, read as the reverse complement.
AACAAGCAAGTCCATCGCAACCCCCACCACTCGGATTGCAAAATGGTCCGAAGGCTGCGCAACTTGACTTCAGTATTATTATTGCTTGCAAGAAGTACTGCGCATGTGCAAGTTGCTGCAACAATGTTATTGCTG
>JAADVP010001105.1:0-10984 GCA_023335675.1 Globisporangium solare | reverse complement strand
TAAAAAAAAAAAAAAGATCAAAAAGAAAAAGCAGTCGGCAGCAGCTACGAAGCGACAAGCGAATCAAAAAGATCTAAGTGAAAGCGACACGGAGCGCGATAACAAGCGAGCCAAAGGACAATCGAAAAAGAAATACAATCGCAAAAATACGTTTGGCTGGGACATTGGCAAAGCGTTTGCGCGGAAGCAATCTGTGAAGGGCGGTCCAAACGCAACAGCAGGCAGCAACAAGAAGTCCACGCTAAAAAAAAAGGGAACTCAACGCCTGCAGAGTCCTCAGAAGACGAAGCTTTGATGCAAAAAATGAGCAAGAGGAAGAAAATTGTTAAATCAAGCGACGACAACAGCAGCGAGATAGATCAGACAAGGACATCGCGGAAAAAGCCGAGTAAGAAGGAACAAAGCTCGTCCTCCGATTCGAATGCAAGTGAGAACGATAATCGAAGACGTGTCCGTGCCAAATCTAGCTCAAAGGTAAAGAAGAGTGCGCAGGCGGAAGAACCATCGTCCACTGAAACTGAAGATGACGGCCGTCCCAAGGCCCAGCAGCCTGTACGAAAAGCGAAAACAAAACGCGCGTCTAGAAAAACGGACGACGAAGCAAAAGAGTCGTCCCCGTCTGAATCGTCCGCAGCGAACGTATAGCAGAAAAAGCATACTGCTTCGAACAGCAGGCAAAGAGATGAACGACAGCTATCCACTGCCTTTGGATGCTCGCATCACAGCAAAAGGCGGTCTCGTTCTCGTTCAAAAGCGCGGTCGTGAAATCGCTTTTTATCAACTACTTCACCTGTGCGCTCAAAACACCGGGGTCTATCGAGGGACAACACGAGAAGCCATCGCCAAACCGAGTCAAACGATTACGCAAAATCTAAGCGCATTGTTACTGGGAGAACTAAACAGAGCGGCTTGACGTCGTCCAATGAGTCAGACGGCAGCGGCAGTTCTCAGTCATCAGGACTCGACATGGAGCAACTTCGAAGAATGAAGAAAGCGTCACACTCTCGCGTGTGGGATGAAGGCGATCAGGATGTAGACGGTGACGCTGAAGAGGACTACGGCGAGGAGGAGCAAATCAGAAGCCATTCAGATCGAGAATACGACAAACATTTGAAACGATCGCTGCGACGAGCCTTCGGCTTCTTTGACTTGGATCGGAATGACACGATCGAGAAAAAGGAGCTCAGTCACGTTCTCCGAGCTCTGGGGCACGAGTTCACAACTGATGAGCTGGATGCAGAGATGTCGCGGGCTGACCTTGACCAGAATGGCCGACTTGACTTCCAGGAGTTTGTCGCATTTGTAAAGCGGCAACTTGTCCAAAAGCAATTCTCGCTTTCAAAGCAGCGAGAAATGGAAATTCGCCAGGCATTCCAGTCTCTCGACAACGACAAAAATGGTGTGTTGGACGAGAAAGAATTCGAGTATCTGATTTATAAGGTTCTCGGAGTTGAATTGTCGGTCGAGGAGCAAGATGCGCTGTTGGATTTCGTCGACGAGAATGGCGACGGAAACATCAACGAAGACGAGTTCATCGCATTCATGAAAGTGATGGAAGAGTTCTGTAAAAGCCAAGGAGGTAAAGCGAAGCGGAGTCGGTTCTTGGCGAATTTAGACGGAGCCTCCAAGTCGGCACTTTCAGCAATGAAGAAACTGGTTCGAGGAGCTCCGATTGATTTGGATAGAAATCTGCTCATGTTTTTCGGCGTCCCAACCAATTTTCGTCCCGCTATCTCATCTGCATCCACGTGTCGCGCTTTGCAAAATAACACGCTGGAGCGAGCGCTTTCCTTTCCATCGCCTCAGATGATTGTTGCTCTCGCACAGGATCCGACCCAAAAAACGTCAAACAAGAAAGATGGGACAAGATTCGCTCTCACTGCGAAAAAAAGACGATAACGTCAGCGACGAGATCTCTCTGTTGCAGCAGATCGAGAGCTGGCAATCACACGCAGTGGTATCCTTGAAGCGAGCAGCTGGAGTGCCAAAGCCATTTGATACTCGCGAAGAAGATGTTCTAAAGCGATGCGTTCATGTCTGTTTGTTCCAAGAGCAAGAGGAAATGCATGAAAAGGCGATGAGAAGCAGACGAAAGAAAGAGCACAAACAACCTGCCGCTGGCAGAGGCACTGTCGTCGGAAATGTTCATGAGATACCAGTGTTTTGGCATGCCGGAGAAGAAGACGTTTGGGAATTCTCGAAAAAGGCAACAAAGCAAGACAAGTACAAGTTTTTGGTTCGTACCGACATTGTCAACGACCATTTGTACCTGCTTGTAGAGTTTATCGTGCATCTGCGTATGGCGAAGCGCGTAAAAAGGAGGAAAGCATCGAGAAAGCACGCGTCAAGCGATCGCGCGCGAGAAGCAACGGGAGAGGATGAAGATGCGAGGTCTGAGGCACGCGAGATGGTGTGTTGCTGGTGCAAGATACCAATTCGAACGCTGCTGGGACGACGTGCAGACGTATTTCGTGTTCAGCAAAAGCTGTGGGGAGGAACAGCGCACATCCCTGTTGACATTGAGCAAGACGAGATTCTTCGGCGACGAACCGGGTGGAGAGCCCTGACCAACGCCTTCAAGCAACCATCGCCACCTGTGATGGGCATTAAAAGTGTACCTGTTGGCAAATTACCTGGAGAATTACAAAAACGCATTGTGAAGATGCCGCCAACGATCATTGCGCCATTCGTTGCGCTTCCAATTCTCGCAGAGTACATGGCATTGATGAACGACATGCTTTCGGTCATCTCGAATTCGCCCGCAGGTGAGCACTTTCTTGTTGTTTTCTAGTCAGAGCAGGGCGGCGTGCTAATCTTGCTATCCACGCGATGTCACCCAACGTAGGCGTTGTGCGTGAGCCAGTGCTAAAGATCTTGCCCCGAATCATTGACGACCATCACGCTTTGTCAATCTTTCGGCGTGCTTTCGACACGAAGATGCTATCGCTGAAATCGGCAGAGGTACACACACAACACAGATGACGTTTCAGCATTATGCCGTTTTGAGCTCTTATCTCTCTTGGTTGCGTTCTTCCTCTTGTCACCGAACGATACGAATAAGATCGTCAAACAAAGTTTCAGGATCTGGTTCTTCGAATGTGGCCGTCACAGGTGCATTGGTGCGAGGATCTATCGCCATCTGTGCTGACTCGAAGCACTGTGATCAATCCAGCAGCATCGAGACGGCGGCTTTCTGTCCCTGGGCTCGCACCTAAACCTGCTCAGCCGTTGCTATCACCGTCGGCATCCTCGCGAGTGTCGGCCAAACCAAGCAATGTGCACGGCGGGCGATCCGCCTCCGTTGTCTCATCGTCTCTAGCAGTAGATGCGCACACAAACTTGCTCCAGATGTCCGCCCAAAGGTACGTGCTTTACACACTCAATGCGTGTCGTTGCCCTATTCTACCCATGCTTCCTGCTAAAGCACTTATTTGCTGTGGGAACAAACACTTGAGCAGCAAACTACGGTTCCAAGACATGCGCATTGCGTCTGCGCCATTCCATGTTCGCGAAGTGGCATTCGAGCGGATGCTGTGACAGCATCAACTATTGAGCGAGGGTGTGTCTGCATGCACCCAAACGGCACTGCCGCCATGCTGGCCGTCGCGCAACGCGCTGGCTTTGCTTTCGCGCAATACACATAAGCCGATCTTCCAACGAGAGAGTGCGTTGAAGTTCAAGATTGATGGTCTTTTGATTGGGCTGTTCTTGTCCATGATTGGCAGAAAAGATGGAAATGCGGGAATCAGATTGGTGGAAACCATGGTTCCTCCCATCCGCTGAGCGGCCTCGAAAAATCCCGTCCGCTCACGAACGCGGTGGGTGACGCCGTCGGGAGTGCGTGCATTGCGTCACTTGCCCATTTCCCTCGTCCGCACACGCAGCAGTCACGATGGTGGTGGACATCTTCCGAGGTCCTGTGGACCAGATCGCGCTCAGCGAGGGCTTCCCTGTCAATGGCTTCCGCTTGATGGTCGCGCTCGCGGCGTGCAGCGCCGTGGCGCCGCTCATCCACTTGGCCCGCTCGGAGAATGCACGTACGTTCTTCTTTCCCTTTCTCTGAGCTGTTTTTATCACTCGCCATTTGATTGAGCTCGCGACTAACGGATTTGTTGCTTTGCACTGCTGAACGGAAATGCAGGCCACGTGTTCAATGTCGTTTTCGGTATCGCTGCGGGCGTGTTTGTGTTTGACTACGCGGTGCTCCACACGGTGGGCACTGCGCTCATCGTCTACTTGCTCATGCTGGTTGCGCCACGGTAAGTCGCCGCTGGATGATCTTCAATTTCTATTGGGCTGTTTGTGAATGCAATAGGCGGGTGTTGATGGATCTACTACTCTTTTTTTTGCGTAGAAAACTTGTGGGCAAAACCGTGCTCTTGGCCTTGCTGGCGTACCTCGTGGGCTGGTGCGTGTGATGGGTTTTCTTTCTCAATAATTGTAGCAGATGCAAGTTGGACTGATGATGTCCTTCGTATGCTTGAACGCACTGCACAGCCACTACTACCGTGAGTTCTACAGCCCCGACATTGTGTGGGACTCAGCCCAGATGATCTTGACGCTTAAGCTGAGCGCCGTCGCGATCAACTACAGCGATGGCGCCGTGCCGAAGGAGAAGAAGACGACCGCAATGGTCAAGAATGAGCTCTTGGAGATTCCTGCGTTGCTCCCATACTTCGGTGCGCTTTTTGTTCATGTGTCTGGGCAATATTGCTCTCGATGAGAATATCACACTTATCCACCCGCACATGTACTCGTTCCCTTAGGTTTCATCTTCTTCTTCCCGACGTACCTTGCTGGTCCAGCGTTCGAGTACAAAGATTACATCAACTGGATGCGAGTACGTTTTCCTCCGCAGCGGCCGTTGCGAATACATTCTCATGCTAATCGGCTTGCCTTTTTTGTAGGAAATCCGAATGGCCCAGTTGATGGTTCACCTTCGCAACTTCTTCGTCATTGTGGTACGTTATGGCTCCCTTTTGTGCGCTCACAAGCATTCCATCTCTGACTCATAATTCACCTGTCGCCGAACAGATCTCTGCGGCGGGTTTCTTCGCGTCGCTCGAGTTCCCAGTGGATAAGATCGACTCGCCTGACTTTTACCCGGATTCGCCATGGGCTCTTCGCTGCTTGTTTATGTGTTTCCGCATCATGCTCTTCCGCTTCCGCTTTGTAAGTCGTGCTTCTTCCTGCCACTGCATCGGGGCAAGAAATGGTTACTGACACTTGCTCTTGAAACTGGTAGTACATTGCGTGGTCGCTTGCTGAAGCCGCCAGTGCTCTTGCTGGTGTTGGATACGTTGCTAAGACGGGCAAATGGTACGTCTTTTTGTGGTGGTGCTAGCATGCAAAAAAAGTGAGTGCGCTCTGTGGTTGCGTGATTTTGACTCGTGCTTTGTCTGCGTCTTCTGCTAGGAATGGTATCACCAACAACGACATTCTTTGCGTCGAGCTGCCAACGACCTTCCGCGTTGGTATCAACAACTGGAACATGGGCGTCGCCCGATGGATCAACACCTGTGCGTATCATCATCCAGAGCCTCGCCTGTGTGAACCTTGACGGTCAGGAACTGACATTTTTTTTCTTCTTCTTGCCATTCATTAGACATTTACCAGCGCGTGGGACTTTCGAAGTCGGGCAAGCCCGGAATCATCTCGACTATGGTCTCGTTCTTCGTCAGCGCGTTGTGGCATGTAAGTGTTTCACACGATCATGAAGTGGGGACACTTGCTAAAGCGCATTCTAATTTATCGTTTATATCAATTCCTCGCCAACAACCTTGCAGGGTCTCTCGCCAGGTTACTACTTGTTCTTCATCCTTGGTGGCTTCTACATTGAAGTCGGAAAGCGTAAGTTTACGTTCCGCCGTTATCCTGAGTGCGTATCTACTATCTGACAACCTTGTTCACCATTTGATCATCCCACAGAACTCCGTCGCCGTTTGCGTCCATACTTCCACTACATCGAAGACCGCAACATGTACCCACACGCGATTTTCCTGAGCTACTTCAAGGGCCAGTCGCACCCGCTCGCGTTTTTCTACGATCTCGCGGGCCTCATCGGTACGTGGATCGCGATGCAGTACGCAGGTGTGGCGTTCGAGATTTTGGATGTGCGTCGCTGCCTTCGTATCTGGGCGTCGTGGTACTTCTTGCCTCACACGATCAGCGTCGGCTTGCTGGTGCTCTTCGCGGTGTTCCCCCCACGCCGCGCTCTTTCGTTGGCCAAGGATGCCAAGCCAAAGGCTGAATAGGTCAGTGGAAGGTTCCCACACTGACGTGAATAGAGGGGAAATGCTTGTGACCATGTCTGCGCTATCAGGTGCAGGCATCGCCTAAGCCAAAAGTCAACGCACCTTCATTGCCGGTGAATACAGCTTTTTGAATGTGTTGCTTTTTCGGACGACTCTCTTGCGCCGTATTGAGAAGATATACTGATTATTGTTGCTATTGACGGACGGCGATCCAAGTATGCTCTCGAAAGCAGTTATTTCCGATTGGACGTGAAAAAAGAAACCGGCGCTGAGGCGGTTGCTCCAACAGCGCTTTGCGAATAGACCTATTCATCTACGCGCCTGCAAGTCACGCGAGCACTTTGACTCAATCCATTGCTACAGCTCATGGCGAGGTGATTGCGTTTATCCCAGTGCGCGCGCAAGACTTCATGCATAGGCGCCGTCGCTCGCCTCTCCAAGCTAGGCGCCAAAGCAGAAGCTGTTCCTGCGGTGAAGGTTCGTAGCCAAACAGGATGGAGACTCGGACAATTTACACTTTAAAACTGATTCTGCAGTGCATGCGCACAGATACGTGAGGAAAATCATTGGCGCTTGCAGCCTGCTGCGTGTGGCTTTCTTGCTGTCCTTCTGTCCAGTATCACCCGTTAGGGAACATCCGAATGCATTCTCCGCCTCTGAAGAAGCACGCGAGCTATCTCTGGCTTGCGCTGCGCAAGAACATCCCAGCGTACGTCGGACATCCGCTTAAGCGGCGTTTTCACCGCCGTCGCGTGCCTAGATTCCGGATTAACCCTGAGACGTCATATAAGCGGATGTGGGACCTCCTGCTTGCACTGTTCGTGCTGTATACGACGTGTGTCGTGCCCTACCGCGTGTGCTTTCATCACAATGCCCAAGGCGTGTTCGCGCTTGCCGAATCCGTCATGGACGTCATGTTTTTCATCGATATCGTGCTGAATTTTATTACAGGCATCTATCTACCGTCGGGAGAGATCACGTACAGTTCGCGCCTCATCGTGACAGCGTACTTGCGCGGCTGGCTTGCCGTCGATTTCTTCTCGACGATGCCATTTGATCTCGTTTTCGGCAGCAATGGCGACAACGATGGTGGCGGCGCTGGCTCGACTGCACTCCTGTCGGCCAAACTACTTCGCTCTCTTAAAGTGCTCAAGCTGTTTAAGCTCGCGCACATTCGACGGCTTGGCACAATGTTTAGCAATTTGGAGGACGCCGTGTCGACGAACCAGAGCCTCGTGTCGCTCGTGAAACTCACGCTGAGCATGCTGTTCTTTGCGCATATCGTGGCGTGTATATGGTTCGTGGCTGGACTGCAAAACACCGAGCAATCGTGGATTCTCGACATGCAATACGACACCATGGATCTCGAGCACAAAGATTTACTCAAGTACTTGGTGTCTGTGTACTGGGCGATCGTGACGATGGCTACGATCGGATATGGTGACATTGTCGCGCGCAACAACGAAGAGCGGCTCGTGAACATCGCGATCATGGCGATCGGGGTCTCGTTTTTCGGCTACGTGATCGGAACGATCTCGTCGCTGGTGACGAACCTCGACGTCGCAGCTGCGCTCTGTGACGAGCGCATGGCCGCCGTCAAGGAATACATTTTGTCGCGGCAGATCCCCAAGTACATGAGCAAGAAGATCCGCGACCATTTCGAGTATTATTTCCAGAACCGGTCCGTGTTCAAAGAACGCAAGATTCTGGCACGATTGCCTTCGGCACTGCGGAACGAGATAATCCACCGCGCGTACGCGAAGCTTGTTTCGAGCGTCAAGTACTTCACGCAATGTCACGAAAGCCTCATCAGCGACATCGTGATGCTCATGCGTCCGTGCTCCGTGGTGAAGGACGAGTACGTGTACGTGCAGCACGAGATTGCGGCGCACGTGTTTTTCCTGGTAAAGGGCAAAGTGCACTTGAGCCGCACGCTCGCGAATGCTAAAGGCGACGCGCGACTCGGCACTCACAGCGTCGGAGAGCATTTCGGCGAGGTAAGTGACACATTTCTGGTCATTGTCGATTTTTCTTTTACGTCTAATGACCTTCTTGCATGGCCGAGCGTAGATGGAAGTGTACGACCATGATCGCGGCAGCAGCGTGCGTATGTGCTCAGCAGTCGCAAATTCGTTCTGCGAGCTCACGTTCTTGTCTCGGGAAGCGATTCTCAAGCTCAGTACGTGCTTCATGCTATGAATCGCCTTCGTGGGTACCTCTACTAACCTGTTTGGATGCTTCTACCTGTACGTATAGGCGAACGGTGGTCCGAGATGCTGAAGCATTTTCGTGAAAGTGCACAAGAAAATTCCAAACGATTGCGTCGAAGAGCAGGCGCATCGTCGCTGGACGACGACATGTATGTGCTCTTTCGAGATCATGAAGTCGCGACTGCGATGATCAGGACGTCAGTGCTCGTCGAGAAGAGTATGCGGCAGCTGGCCAAGTCTCTGACGGCTGCGACGCCCACAGGCCGTGCATCGAGTCGCATATCGCCATTCCATGGTCATGATGACGATGACGCCGAAGAAGTTGTCGCTCCACAGCATCGTCGCTATTTCAGTAGCAATTTTGACGCACAGCGAGTTCACAGTTTACGCGAATTGCCGATGGGCCAGGTAGAAGACGGTGGCGATGAGCTCGCTGTGACTTCTAGCAACGTCGCTGGAGTACAATCCTCTCTGCGAGCAACAAATCCGTACGCAGTTATGGGGAAAGCAGGCGGTTCTCCTGGATTTAGTCGCGTGCAGCCCGCCAAAGGCAAGAAACAAGTGCTGGCATCGCTGGCACCGCTCGACACGCTTCGCAAGAAACCAATGAGCATGTCGTTTAACAACCTTGCGATAGATCGGGCGCCGAATGGAAAGAATGCGCGTTTGGGCTCTGAAGCGAAAGCAGACAGCTCCCTCCCCAAAGCCAGCGGCGAAAGCACAGTGAAGCTGTCGAATGGTGCTGCTGCCAGCGATTCTCATCCAAATTTTAAAGCCAGCGATCAAGTCGAGTTGCTTCCGACAGACGGAAACGAACCAGCGAATTCGTGTAACGAGTCTTCCGCTACTCACAACGATTCCCCAAGCCCACGACTGCAGAACAGTGGCTTACTTCCTCAGCCAGCTGAAGACACTGCCGCCACCGCCCGATCAGGCAAAAACAACGACCTCAATTCGATAATGGCAAAGATCCGCAGCACGACCATGCCGCCTCCCCGGCATAACATCCACGCCGAGATGCTGCTGCTCAAAGGCAGCTACCTGCTCCGCCCGCAGCAGCCGTTCCTCGTAACGTGGCAGTTTGTCGTGGGTCTCATGATTATGTATTCGACCGTCGTCGTGCCGCTGCGCCTGAGGTTCGACTACAACGCTGTCGGTGGCTGGTTCGTCCTCGAATCATCCATCGACGGGTTCTTTTTCCTCGACATCTTGCTCAATTTTTGCACCGCATTCTTCAACGACGAGAAAATGCTCATCTACGACGCCAGCGTGATCTGTAAAAAGTACGCAAAGGGCTGGTTTGTCCCCGATTTGATCTCGACGATCCCGTTTGGCGACATCGTAAAGTAGGAGGGGCGAGCTGCGAAGGGCTTCCTGGCAGAGCTTTCCTGGTGCTGATTCGCTCTCGAATGCTGCTGCTGCTCCGCTGTGTAGCTTGTTTTATCATGGCGCAGATGCGCCTGTCAGCTTTTTCCCGACCAAACTGTTGCGGCTCACGAGAATCTCCCGGCTGCTGAAGCTCACGCGCTTGATCAAACTCAGCCGCGTCTTCGGCAAGATTCGCGAGATCGTCCAGGTGAGATTGCATGGCACTGACGCTCTCTCAATCTGCTACATTCTTCGTGAATCTCGCTTCTGCTCGAGTGCGCCTGAATCACAGATGAGCCCTTGGTCCGAGCAGCTTTTCCACCTCATGCTCATGATGTCGCTTTTCTGCCACTGGACCGCGTGTTTGTTCCACGCCGCACTGCTCGCGAGCGAGTCGGAAGGGCTTCCGAATTGGTGCGTCAACGAGTTTTTCCGGGGTGCGGCGGCACCTCCGCCCAACTATGCGTGCTCCGACAGCATCCCATTGTTCGATCGGTACATCGCGTCCATGTACTGGGCGTTCACGACGCTCACAACTGTCGGGTACAGCGACGTCAGCCCAGACGTATACTCAGTCTACGAACTCTGCGTCGTGGTCGTCCTCATCGTGGTGAACGCGACGATCTTTGGGTACATCGTGCCGTCGGTCATGAGTCTAATCCACAATTTCAACCCGTCTGACCGCGAGTACAAGCTGCTCATGAACGAAATGAAAGACTACCTGCGCGACTCGTCCGTCAGTGCGCGCCTGTGCGCAAACGTCAAAGTGGTACGTCCTAAAGTTAGCTTGAGAGAATGCGCTAAAGTCCTTATCTCTAACCGCGCGTCTGCGAAATTAAACAGCATTACAAGCACAACATCACATGCACGAATCTGTTCCCGGAGAAAAAGATATTCGACAAACTTGCGCCGAATCTTCGCTTCGACATTGCGCGTCTCGTGGCCACTGAGACGCTGTTTGCGATCCCGCTGATCACGGTCATGGAGGACGCATTCAAAGGCTTTGTGTCCTACGCGCTGTTCCTGCTCAAGCCCATTTGCATCGTGCGGTCCGAGAAAGTGTGCCGCAGTGGCGGACCAGGCACCGAGATGTTTTTCCTCGTCGGCGGTGAGTGCGACCTCGTCAACTCGCACACAGGCAAAGGATGCATC
>JAADVP010001104.1:0-10984 GCA_023335675.1 Globisporangium solare | reverse complement strand
CTGTTAGCGTGGAGAATCGGCAAACACAGCGATTCGCGACAAACCCACCGACGTTATCTTCTCTGCACTAACGACAATGTTAGCGAAGAAAGACCCTTCGAGACTTGAGTGTGTGGATCACATCGAAGTTACTCCAATCAATCAAACGCCAATCTTTACTTTTTAGTACGTTCAGATTACAACCCCAGTAGGGATCTCCCCTGTAGAACCAAAGTAAGTTATTGCTGCAGTTGAGTTCTCACCCGTCTAATCCGGTAATCGAGACATTCAAAAAAAAAAACGCCAATCTTTACCATAGTGCTTGCGATGGCGGAATGCAAAGTCGCGGAAGACCGGGCTCGCGAGCTCGTCCAAGTAGCTTGTGTGCGGAGTCGCGTGCTCGAAGCATGCGAGTAGAGAAGGCTGCTGGAGAAGCGGCGATAGCTCATGCGGCTCGACGCCCCCATCGCAGGCGGCAGCAGCTCAACGGCGTGACGAATCTGCACACATAAGATAGGGAAAGCAGACCGCGGCTGAGACGCACAAGGTGAGGCGAAAGGCCCATTGGCGAGCGACGACGCACTCGCTCCGATACAAACTGCGTGGTTGCGCAGGAAACGCATGAGGATCTGCGCGACGTGGCCTCCGTCGACAGTGTCGGCATCTTTCCGTTCGAGGAACCTGCTCGACGCAAACACGCTGAACGTCCACTTGAGGTGCTCCTTGATGGGCAGCAGCAGCTTCTGGAACATGCGCAGCGCCGAGAGCAGCAGCCACCAGTTGACGCACGCGTGGCCACTGTCCTGCTGAGGGGTCCGCTCAAACGTGTACTGCATGCGCTCGAGATGGCGACAGAGGTCGGTTTCCTCGCGGCGCAGCTTGCGACACACGCCGTCGTCCACGCCGCACACCGTGCGCAGCACACTTACGAACCGCGCCTTCGCGACCATGTCGTGCGGAAACGCGCGATAGAAGCACTCGTACAGCGCGCGATCGTCGCCGGCGATCCGGATCGCGTGGAAACTTGGCACCGCGAGCAGTTTGTGCTGACGCAAGACGACCTCCGTCAGCACCACCAATAGCACACACACACACACACATACACACAATCAGCAGCAAGCAGCTACGTACTAGGGTGAACGCCTCGCTCCACTTGTGCTTGTGGAATTTCTCGAGCGTGACGTTCGTTGACACCAACAGCACGTGCAAGTCCACGCGCCAGTGGTCGAGCTCTCGGCTCGTTCCTTATTCGTTTGCTGCGCGCGCACGATGGCGCGGTGTCTGCGAGGCGACTGGGACAGCTGTGTCTTCAGTGCGGCTGCCATTCTGGTCGTCCATATCCCCGCCTGCTGGCTGAGCGATTGCTTGAGCGCGCTCTTCTATGGCGTCCAGAAGGCGGTTGCTCAGGACAATCTCGTCCCACGGAATCGTGACATCAATGTACGCAGCTGCAGTGTTATCGTCGTCATCGTCAGGATCACTCTCGCGGTCCTTGCGGTCTCTTTGGTCCGCGGCGTATGGGAGCGCGTCCAGGTACGCGAACAGATCGTCTGCATCGCTCCCACGTGCGTCGCCAGCGGATGCCAATGGAGAAGGCAGTCACGTCACTTCAGGGTCCATATTTGCGGCTCGAATTCGTCACAAGACGCTTTTGTTTGCTTTCTCTTTCGAGATAGAGCAGCTGCAAACAAAGTGCGAGAAGAGAAGCAGCAAGAGAGATCGAGTTTGAAAAACGCTTTGGATGGATGGATCAGCAGACAAACATGCAGTGGACGATGAGGCCAACTAACTATACGCTGAGGGTACGATTGCTGCCTCATCTTCGCTGTTGCCTCCGCGAAGACCAGAGCTCCGCCGCTGCTAGGCGACGCGCTCAGTCCCGTAGAAACGCGCGCTTAGCCCATGTGAAGCTCCACGGACTTGCCCTGCTCGCCCATGGTCTTCAGGTGGCGGAAGTGCGCAAGCAGCGCCTCCGTGAACGTCGGGAGCACCGTGTACTTGATCTTGTACTTGTTGCACACGTCGATGATGATCGGCGCGATCGCAGGGTAGTGGTACTGCGAGATGCCCGGGTACAAGTGGTGGGTCACTTGGTAGTTGAGCGCGCCGCAGAGGAACGCCGCGAGCGGCGAGCCGTGCGCGTAGTCCACCGACGACTTGACCTGCGAGATCGCCCACTCTTCGCCGACCTCCGTCGATGGCGCGGCGCCGCAAGGGTAGTCACACTCTGTCGACACGTGGCTCACCTGGAAGTTGAACGCCAAGTACCAGCCGGTCGTGAACTCGGCGAGCAGGAACACTGGCCAGAACGTCGAGGGCGCGATCTTGAGCACCACGAGCGGGATCCAGATGCGGTAGAACGCCCAGAACGCCTTCGAGAGCACCATCTGGACCCAGTCCGAGGTCGGGTGCGGGTTCACGCGCACAGGGCCGTTCGAGAGCGCGATGAACGTCTCAAACACGTCCTGGATGCGGAACTTGAGGCCGAGCACGCCGTAGAGAGGCGGCAGGTAGATGTGCTGGAACTTGTACATTGGCAGCAGCACCTACAGAGCGCATCCATACGCAGATAATCAATCGTTAGAAGCATGGCCTTGGCATGGTCTCAAAGCAAAAACACAGTAACTCGTACCTGACGCTCGACGATACGACGCACATCGCTCTTGAAGTTGACAGGGAGATCCGGGTCGGCGCCCGCGACGTTCGTGTAAATGTGGTGGCCCACGACGTGCTGGTTCAGCCACGAGACCATGCTGGCGCCAGCGAACCAGTCCATGACGCCGCGGCCGATGACGCGCCACATCACAGGGCTGCTCGAGCACGCCGCGTGCGACGAGTCGTGCATCACGTGGAGCAATGGGAGCGCCTGGAACACGCCAAACACCACAGCCCACGCGTACTGCAAGTAGATGTTGGTCGGGATGAGCTCGTTCATGCCCATGTACGCGAGCGCAGCGACGGCGAACACAAACACCATGCGCCAGAAGCCCGCGAAGCCCGCCTTCGGGTCCAGGTTGTTGGTCTTAAAGTACTCGGCCACGCGCTCCGAGCACTCCTTGTAGAAGCCCGAGTCGGGCTTGAACACCGGGAACTCGTAGCCGCCCACGAGCTTGCCGATCTTGTACTTGGCGAGGATCTTGTCGGCGCGGTTCGAGAACGGGTGGTACGACTCGAACGTGTCCGTGCACTCGCGGCCTGAGTGCAGCAGGATGAGCTCGCGGCCGCCAGGGTGCTTGTCGGCCCACTCGGTCACGTCGTACACCTCGCCGCGGATGATCACCCACGCGCTCGCGCCCGTGTTGTGCTTGGCGACCTCCTGCCACGTGAATTCGGCGGCGCTCTTCGACGCCGCATCGACAGGGGCTGCCGCAGGCTTGCGCTCGCGCAATTCCGATTCTACTTCATAGCAACAGCAGAAGCACACACGACGGTGAGATCATCAACAGAAGAACACTCACTACACGCATGGAAGAAGCTTGTGGCGCAAGAACGCACCAGTCGCGATCGGAGGCATCGTCGGGGGGTCGGGGATTCCGCGGGTACTGCTGCTGATGTCTGCTCGTGGCGGCGAATGCGAAAGTGGCAGCGCTGCTGATGATGACATCGCGCCGCGCGCGCGCGCGAGTCGATCGCATTCGGCCCTTCAGAATGGCCTGCGGGGATGGGTGCCGCATGATGCAAAGAAACACTGGGTGGTCCGGGATTGCACCTCGGCTTTAGAGAGAGAAGGTCAGTAATAGAAGGGTCAGCGAAGCTCGCAGAGCCACTCGTGACTGTGGCGGTAGAAAACCGACCCATTTGTCGGTGGACTCCCACCCCTACCCGCAGTAGCGCAAAGCAAAACCAAAGAGCATACGACAGCCCTGGAGTGATAGGTAGGTACATCATGCGTTTGTAGAGAGCTGAAACCGTTGAGCGCGTGAATCAATGCAGAAGGATATTCATTTGTAGAGGTAATACAGGCTATTTCAAAGGTTTTTGCCGACACCAGCTGGAACAATACCAAAAAGATCGAAGAAGATCGCCATTTTTTCCGTTTCGTCCGCGTAGATTAAACATAGTGTTAGGATACGTACGCTATGCGTCCATCGTACAAAAAATCATTTTTCGGCAACACACCGGTATCTACTACCGGTATCTTCCAAAAATACCCCAAACATGTGAAGACAGATAGATGGCTTCACAGCTTGATGCGGATGCGCCAATGCTCGAGCGCGCTCGCGAGGACCGAGACCGCGAGCATGTACGCAGTTAGCACCGCATTCGCCGCGAGCGGACTGGCTTCGATCGTGCGCATGCTCAGGTTCACGGCCCCCGTCGCGAGGTTCGCCTGCACATACGCACCGATAGTTGGACAGCAAAGCGCTCAACCATGGCGCCATTCCGAGAGAGAGAGGAGAGAGAAGACAACGTACCACGAGGAAGACGAACAACTGGTTGTGGCTGATGCCCTGGAACAGCAGCGGCGTGCGCGGCAGCATGCTGCGATACACACACACAGGGTTAGACGCAGCTCTATATAATAAGAGACTCTATAGCACAACACTGACGCACCATACGACTTGGATGATCGAGTACACTCCCAGGAGGAAGAAGGTCTCGGCCAGGACCCAGAGCACGTACGGCAAGTTAACCTGCAATCGCCACACGATTAGCGCGCATCCACACAGCAGCAGCAGCAGCAAGACGAGCAGCGTACCATGCGACGCGACGGGCGCGCAACCAGCCGCACGGCGACAAACGTCGCGACCACGAGGACGACCGTGAGCATCGTGAATGAGAGCGCGAGCCAGCGCATGTTGCGCATGGCCTTGGCGCCGTTGCGCTCCATGTACCCGAAGGTCACTTGGCCCGCGAACACGGCCAACATGTACAGCGACGTGTACCCGGCGAGACTCAGGATGCCCTCGCGGTTTTGCTCCAGCAGCGTGTCGCGCGGCGCGTACAGAATGAACTCTTCGCCGCCGTCGTGCGTGAGGTACAACTGGTAGCCTGCGCACACAACGTGAGCTTTTCCTGTTGTGCGCGGAGACCGTGAAAATCAAGTGGACGAACCGATGAGAGCCAAGATCGCGACGACGGCGTTCGTGGTCCACTCGCCAACGGCGCGCAGCAGTGAGTGCGCCAGGTAGACGCCGCCGAGGGTGAAGTAGAAGTTCCAGTGCACGCCGTACTCGGTCACGTGTTCCTACCATTTGGGGACAGCATTCCAGTCCCACGATCACTAAGCACGCCCAGCATTTCCTTAACACAGCAAAGCGGTACCTGGTAGTTGACGCCTCTGACTGTCAGGAACCGCGCGGTGCCGAGGATGAGAATCAGTGCGATCGGGCGCATGAATGCGTACAGCCTTTGCCACACACTGCGCTCGCTCACGTGTCTGCAAGCACAAATCACAGCAGAGGCAGGGAGCGTCCGAGTTAAAGAGCATTCTCTCATAGGCTCAGCGGTCGTGCACATGCAGCGCCTCACCGCTTCTTGTCCGCCGCTGCGGGACGAGCTTCGCGCGCGTACGACGAGACGATCGCTGAGGACACGATGAACGCGCCGACGCCAATGTCCATCTTCCATGATCAGTATTTCACAGCGCCGACTTAGAAAAGGAACAAGCCCATACCAGCAGCAGGAATAACACAAAGAGCGCACAGCCACGTACGACACTGAAGCCAAACGTCTCGGTCTTCGCGAAGCGTCTCGGGAACACCGTAAAGTCCACCGCGAGGATCGCAAACACGCTGCTCCACAGGAACAACGCGCACGTGGTTGACAGGCGGAAACGTCAACACACACTCAGTTCACAAGACCAAAAAAATGCGCGTGCCCAGGCTACGAACGTACGTGGAGTGCATGATCTGCGCGCGGAAGCACGTGAGGAACGGCAGTTCGCTGGCGAGCAGCTGGTTCATCTTCTCCTTGCGGCAGTGCTTGCGCACGTACTCGCGTGCGTGCTTCCACGAGAGCAGGTTGAGCACGAGCGCGAGCAAGTAGACGCTCACGAGCAACGGCAGCGCCAACTCCGCGTACGTGAACGCGACCATCGTCGGCACGCCGAGCACCGCAAACTCCACCAAGATCGTCGTCAACAGGCTCTAGATACAGGGACCGTAAGCAAACTCCACTTGCGTCCCACCCTTCTGCTGGCACAAGCGAAATGCACACTTACAAAGTAGCCCGAGCCAATGGCGCGCAAGCCGGCGACCTCGAGCAGCAGCATCACTTCGGAGTAGAGCCATTGCGAGCCCTACAAGCACACGCACCCTCTGTGTGAGCTCCCGTGCGCGACCCGCTGCGCCGCCCCGGCTCAGCAGACAGTACGCATACGCACCGGCATGACGGCGAAGACCGCGAATACCTCGCGCGCTGATGTGCCATGCAGATCGGCCACGAACACCTCCTTCGCGCGCTTGTACGCGTCGTCGTCGTTGATCATCCTTGATCTTTGATCTTTGACAATATACGTCACTGAAAAAAAGAGAGGCAGTGGCCGCAAACCACTTTTATCCAATGAAAGCATCGGGATGACTATATTCGACCAATGAACGTGCGGCGAGCGCTCAGTTTGCAACAAGATGACTGGTACGCGAACGAATGCTGCATATGCGCGCGATCGCGGCTGCGGCGGTGCGCCCTGTGCGGCTCCACCGCCGCAGAGACCGCATGTGGGAAGAGCGCAATGTGCTGAGCGGTGTGCGCGACGTGTGGCTGTGCTTGTGCGCGACGTGTGGCTGTGCTTGTGCGCTGTTTGTGCTGCTCGTCTCTGCAGATTACAAGGAAGAACAGGCGATGGAGGTGGAGGCCCTCGAGTCCATTTACATGGACGAGTTCAAGCGTACGTCCACTCCTGCTGCATTGCGTATCAGCACATACATGCGCTGATGTCCTTGTGTTTGACCCGTTTTCCCCCTGCCAATACAGCGCTCACGCAGGACCCACTCTCGTACCAGATCCGCATTGTGCCGAACCAGGACGGACAGAACAACCACGGTACGTTTGAGCCATCGTCCATTATGAAGAGCTACGCAGCGGCTCGTGTGCGCTACTAACCGAACTCAATTGTAGTGGCGCTGACGCTCAAGTGCATGATCCCCGAGACGTACCCGGACGTGGAGCCAAAGGTGCGCACGCGGATGGAAGAGGGCACGTGGCAGGCAGCATCGAGAGCGCTGATGGCGGCGTTTGTTGTGTGTTGAAATGCGCAGATCGATGTGGTGCTCGACAAAGGCCTGAGCGACACGCAGCACAAGGAGATCGTGGCGCTGCTGAAGGAGCAGACCCAGGAAAACGTCGGCATGGCCATGGTGTTCACGTTGTGCGAAGCAGTTAGAGAATATTTAGTCGAGAACAACCATAAGGGCAACGTGCGTTCGGCGTCGATGACTGTTTTCCCATGGCGCACAGTGCGGAGGTGATGGTGGGTGGACTGAATATACGTCTTGCGGTTGCGATATATGTGCACAGGACGGCTCCGAGTACCAGGACATGCTGCGTCGCCTGGAGATCAAGAAGAAGAAGGACGACAAGGACGAAGCCGACAAGTTAGAGCAGGCAGAAGCCGGTGACTCGGAGAAGAAGTTCCGCGAGTTTGTTGGTGCGTTCGTCGAAAAGCGGAGTTCTCTGCTCCCCGTGAGAGTTCTCCTTTCACAGTGTTGCTCACTCACTGCGTTTGCATGTGCGCAGGCACGGCGGTGACGGTTGAGTCGTTTGCGATCTGGCTGGCGAAGTTTGAAGTTGAGATGCGCGGCACGCAGAAAGTGTCTTTGAAAGACGAGAGCACTGCGAAACTCACGGGTGAGTGGCGCAACCAGCAGCCGGGGACAGCGGAATTGCTCTCTGGGACTAAACGAGCCTCGGGTTTGTGGGTTTGCGCCTTGCAGGAAAGCAATTGTGGGCCAAGGGCCTCGCAGGCGACGACGACGGCGACGCGTCGACGATCCGTGGCGAGGACGACGACGACGACGACGACGAGGAGGATTACGAAGACGGCGAAGAAGAGGACGACGACGACGACAACTAAGGCATCGAGCTTGACGTTCAAAGTGGTAGGTAGGCTATATTGTGACAAATGGTGGCCAAAGCGCACAAGGTCCTGCAGCCTACGGCTGAGTTTGGTTCGTAGGCTATGTTATCCCCTACGAATCAACATGACACGCATGGGTGCACACGTACCGCAGTTGTGGTACACTTTCTGGTTCGCGTTTCCGTTTTTATGGAACGTTTGCTGTTTTCCTTTCTGCTCGTGGCGCAATGGGAGGAGCTGCTGGCGCGGCGCCGTCCTCTGCCGCTCACTCGGCGCCAGCATCGCAGCCGCTGCAACTTGCGGCGACGATGGCACACGCAGCGGCCTCTGCAGGGTGCGTCAGCGCGCTCGCGCTCGCGGGCTTTTGCCAGTACTGCGAGATGGCGTTCCACCAGTTCCGACCGCGCTACACGTGCAACGTGCGAGCTTGTTCGCTTGTTTTATACAAGAAAGAGTCTGCGCGCTACTAATGGCAATGCGTGTGTGTGCTTTACGCTCGTAGGTGTGCTTTGTGCAAGTTTGCCAGTTCTGCGCCTGGCATAGTGGCGCGACGCGTGCGACTTGTCTGCTCTGCCAGGTGCGTGATGCTCGATCTATTACAGTGCATACCGCGCGTCCTGACCGCCCTTTCTGTTTTGCTTTTTTCGTGTGCTGATCCGATTCTATCGTGGCTTTTTGCTCACTGGCGCAATATATCGACAGCCCGAGCTGAAGGCGGACCAGCCGTCGTTCTCGTTGCGCCAAGTAAAAAAACAAAAGGAGCTGCTTGCGCATTGCGCCGTTGACCTCATGGCGGTGCTTTTGCTGCTGCTTGTAGTTTTTGTGGACAGTGAAGCTGCTGCCGTTCGCATGCCGCGCTGAAAAGTGGTTTTGCTATGCGCGCAAGCGGCGCTCGCGGATCTGCATCTCGCCCATGACGAAGGAAAACTACCACGAGCTGCTGCACGAGCTCGACCTGACGAGTCGGAACGCGGGCTCGGCCCAGCAGCTCATGATCGACCAGGTCTGTCTCGTAGTGTCTGAATGTGCGCGTGAACAGTTTTCCTCAAAGGTGTCGCGGTGGACACTTTGTTTTTCCGCAGGACGTTGACCGGACGTTTCATCAGCTGCATGACGTGATCGCGCAGTCGTGCAACACGGCGTTTCAGTCGCCCACGCGAAACGCCCTCAAGAAAAAGGCGCCGCTGTCGGAGGCTGCGTTCGCAGCGTGGAAGGAGAGCACGCAGGAGTTGCTGAGCGCGTTTCTGCTGCTCAAGCCCCAGATTGGGTACTGCCAGGTAGTCTGGACCTTGATACGAGAAAGCAGAGAGCGGATGCCAGTTGTAGGAATGCTGATGGTGGATTCATTTGCGGCACAGGGCATGACGCACCTGGCAGCAGTGCTGGTGCAAGAGTCCAAGCTGAACCGCGAGATCGCATTTCGACTCTTTCTCTGTATGACCGAAACGTATCGCATGGACTTCCTCTACAGCCCCGAGATGCGCGACGTGAACCTCCGCTTCTTCCAGGTACGAAAGAAAAAAAAGAAGAATAACGTTGGTGAGGCTGCGAAGATCGAATTCACTGACTGCGTTGCCGTGTTTGTGCGTGTCTCTGTGATGATAGCTGGACGAATCTCTACGTCGATACATTCCCAACCTTCACGCGCACATGTCGGATCTTGGGGTGCACCCGACAACCTATGCGTCCAGGTATTGCATGCTTGACGGTGGCGTTTGTTGAGAGGCGATGACGACTTATGTTGACCGTGTCTCGTGTGGTGCTAAAACGTCTGCACAGCTGGGTCCTGACGCTTTTTACCGACTGCCGCGTGCTCCCACATCGCGGCGTCTTGCTCTTTCTCGATCTCTTCTTCCGTACTGGCTGGAAAGCATTTTATCGTGTCGCGATGCTGATCCTCAACGTCGCAAAGGTAAGCAAGCTGACGTTTCGTTTTTGGTGACCACGAGGAAGACACAGAGTGAGTTCTCAGTGCATTACGTGCGATAACAGGAGGAGGTTATGAGAAAGCAAACGGCTGCAGATGTCCTCATCGTTGTGACAAAGAAACTACCGCTGCTGATCCAGCGAGCGGTGAGACAATGATGGGCTGCGTTTGAGTATCCAACGACGTGTGCGCGCTCACTTGTGTTGCTGTTGCTGCTGCTGCTTTTGTATTGATTCAGTATGGCAACGACATTCACAAATTTGTCGCCCTTGCCGCCTCGTTCAAGGTATGCGCAACACAATGTGATGCCCTTTTGGTTGCCGCGCTGCTTGTGCTGCTGTCTGTGTGTGTGCTCAACTCACCTGCACTTTGTAACTTGCGTGCCAGCTTCGGAATTCGTTTCTAGATGCGCTCGAGATGGACTTTTGGACGCAGCGCATGACGGGCTGAAGGTGCGATGTCTTGAACAAGAAGTGCCTGCGACTTTGCGAGTGCGATCGATGCAACCTACGCACTCGATTGCTCCGATTTTCTTTATGAGAGAGAGACAATCAGAGTGATGGGTGGCTCGCTGACAGCGTACCTCAGACTGCTACTTTCCGAGGTTGAAGTACTTGCTACGACGTGGATCAGCAAGGGAGCAGAAGAGCCCGAACTTGAACTCGCGCTTTCGATACCAAAGTGCTCTGTGCGTTGCACGCGAACCCGCACCAACGCTCCCTGTGAAGCTGACAGTCGGTCTGCCGGTCGCTTACGTGCCAGTATCAAAGGCTGTCAGTCATCCGGGTTCAACAAGGTTCCAAGTAAGTCGACACATCACAGCAATTAAAGGTATGCATCAATATGCATCCACTGACACTAATAAAACGGCAATCGATTGCAAACCATGTTTCTGTGAATGATTATTGCTGTGGCTGGGTCTTTTGCTGTTTCAACCACTCGAATTGGAACATGAAGTCGACGCCAGTGTGTACGAGCGGCTCCTGCGTCGAGTACACGATCCAAAAGACCAACTTCGACTGCACTTGCTGCCACTCGGTCGCCAACACGAACGTCAGGTG
>JAADVP010001103.1:0-11037 GCA_023335675.1 Globisporangium solare | reverse complement strand
GTTTTTTTTTTTTTGCAAACAAGCAGCATTCTACTGCATGTTTTTTTAGTATGCACTGCACCAAAACTGCGACAAAAAGCTCCGATTGGTCGCGTCCTTGCTGCGAACGCCCAGCTGCAAAAATGGTGGACACGCCATCTGAAAACAAAGCAAGAGCTGGCTGTTTGGTATGATGCACGTATAATAGACTGGAGCTGTCCACCAAGCAGCTTTATCAGATGCCCACAGCTCGTCCCTGTGAAGCAAATGGAAGTCACGACAAGTCCAACACCTGCTGGATCTCTGTCATGTCGGACTCCGAGATTTTCGGTCAGCAGCGAAAATCTGTCGCATCCAACGGGAATGGTTCGGCTCGGCTCGGCTTGGCTTGCACATTCTAGAACAAACATCCATCTGATGTACTGTTTTAAATGACACCGATAGTTGTGGCAGCAGCGCACAAGTGTCCACGTGGAGCCTTGTGCCGGCGCTTAAGTGCGCATCCCTCCAATTCATTCCCACAATTCAACCCAAACGGGTATTCCATTTGCTGTTTGTATGCTGGCTGTGCCACGATTCGAAATTGAATTGGAGAAGATACTTTTGTGGAACAGAGAATCTCGGAGCGGAACCGCCGGCGGCCCCCCGGACAGGTCGCCGCTCATAAAGGGAAACCCCGCCCGCACCCAGACGGAAACGTGACCGGGGGGGAAACACACACAAAAGCGGAGAGCGACTTGGTGGCCCACACATTGCGTGCGGAATCGACCAAGACGACATGAGCGACGCACACATGCGCTACGAGCTGGTACGTGCGCGTCTCTGCTGCCGGCTGGTGCTTGCATGTCGTAGCGGCGATCCCCTGCGCTCGATCTTTCTCTCCAGTTGAAGTGTCCAGAGAGCCGCGTATTCATTTGTTTGTATGTTTGTTGTATAGGAAACGCCGGCGACTGTGCTCAAGCACTTCAATGTGGCGGAAGACAAAGGGTTGAGCGCGGACGCGGTGGAGAAGCAGCGCGCTGCACACGGGTTCAACGAACTCGACAAGGAAGAAGGAAAACCACTGTGGAAGTTGGTGCTCGAGCAATTCGATGACGCGCTGATCAAGATCTTGTTGGGCGCTGCGGCCGTATCCTTCGTCCTCGCCTACTTTGAAGGAGGCGAAGAAGAAGGAATCTCGGCGTATGTGGAACCGCTGGTGATTTTGGTGATCTTGGTGCTGAATGCTGTTGTTGGCGTGTGGCAAGAGTCGAACGCCGAAGCGGCGTTGGATGCATTGAAGGACTTGCAACCAGAAAACGCGCGTGCGTTGCGCGATGGCGAGATGGTCACGATCCCGGCCCGCGAGCTCGTGCCTGGTGATATTGTGGAGATCCGTGTTGGTGACAAGGTGCCAGCGGATATCCGTTTGATTTCCATGAAGACCACTGCTATCCGTGTGGAGCAAGCCCAGATGACGGGTGAAAGTACCTCGGTGAACAAGGATATTGATGCTCTGCCAAAGGGAACTGAGAACGTTATCCAAGCGAAGACGAACTTGCTGTTCGCCACGACGGTGGTCGTCAACGGTCTTGGCCGTGGTGTGGTGACGGAAATCGGAATGAAGACTGAGATCGGTAAGATTCAGCAGTCGGTCCAGGAAGCCGCTGAAGACGAGGAGTCGACTCCGTTGAAGAAGAAGCTGGATGAATTTGGTGAGCTTCTTTCGAAGGTTATCGGTGTCGTGTGTCTCGTTGTGTGGATCATCAACTACAAGAACTTCTTTGACCCATCCCATGGATCGGTGCTGAAGGGGTGCATTTACTACTTCAAGATCGCCGTTGCCCTCGCTGTGGCTGCTATCCCTGAAGGTCTCCCAGCTGTTATCACAACGTGCCTTGCCCTTGGTACGCGTAAGATGGCGAAGAAGAATGCGATTGTGCGTAAGCTTCCATCCGTGGAGACGCTCGGCTGCACGTCGGTGATTTGCTCGGACAAGACTGGTACTTTGACCACGAACGAAATGTCGTGTGTGACGTTCTCGCACTTAGGCAAGTCGGACACTGAGCTCATCACGTACGATGTGGAAGGCCACACGTACGCTCCAATTGGTAAGATCGAGGGTGCTCCACTGGCCCAGTTCAAGACGACTGTTTCCTCGCTCGCGAAAATCTGCGCTCTGTGTAACGAATCTGCAATTGAGTACAAGGATGGAAAGTACGTACGTGTGGGAGAACCAACGGAGGCTGCTCTGAAGGTTTTGGTTGAAAAGATCGGTCTGCCAGACGATGCTGCGAAGCAAGCTGAGTTCGCGTCCCTTCAAAACTCGAACCCAGCCAAGGCTGTGCAGTTCTGCAACGAGTACTGGCAAGAGCAGAACAAGAAGCTGGCGATTTTGGAGTTCTCTCGTGACCGCAAGTCGATGTCAGTTCTGTGCTCGAAGACTGGTCAATCGTCTGGCCCAGCTACTCGTTCTTCGACTGCGCACCAAAACGTTTTGTTCGTGAAGGGTGCGCCAGAGGGTCTCCTTGACCGTTGCACCAACATCCAATTGGCTGATGGTAGCGTCAAGAAGTTGAGTGCTGAGGGACGTCAAGTGATTCTGGCCCAGGTGTCCAACCTTGCTCGCAAGTCGCTTCGTTGCCTTGCGTTGGCCAAGAAGGAGGAACTCGGCGAGTTGGCGTCGTACGATGGCGACCGTCACCACCCAGCCCACAAGCTGTTGGAAAACACCGAGAAGTTTGCTGCGATTGAGTCTGGTTTGACTTTCGTGGGTTTGGCGAGCATGTTGGATCCTCCACGTCCTGAAGTGCGCCCGATGATTGAAACTTGCCACACTGCCGGAATTCGAGTGATTGTTATCACGGGCGACAACAAGTTGACTGCTGAAAGCATTTGCCGCAAAATCGGTGTTTTCACTGATACGGAGGATGTGTCGCACAAATCGTTCACTGGCGCTGAATTCTTTGCGCTTCCTGAAGCGAAACAAATCGAGTACTTGATGGAGAGGAGCGGAAATGGCATGGTTTTCTCTCGCACTGAGCCAAAGCACAAGCAGCAGCTTGTGAAGATGCTGAAGCAGCAGGGTGAAGTCGCTGCTATGACCGGTGATGGTGTGAACGACGCTCCAGCTTTGAAGCAAGCTGATATCGGTATTGCGATGGGCATCACTGGTACCGAAGTCGCCAAGCAAGCTGCTGACATGGTGTTGGCTGATGACAACTTTGCCACGATCGTGTCTGCCGTTGAGGAAGGTCGCGCCATCTACAACAACATGCAAGCGTTCATTCGCTACCTGATTTCGTCGAACATTGGTGAAGTGGCTGCGATTTTCTTCACGGCTGCGTTGGGTCTTCCAGAGGGTTTGATCCCAGTGCAACTTTTGTGGGTGAACCTTGTGACGGATGGTCCTCCTGCCACCGCTCTTGGATTCAACCCACCTGACAAGGATATCATGACGAAGCCACCACGCCGCAGCGATGATGTGTTGATCAACGGCTGGGTGTTCTTCCGCTACATGGTTGTCGGTGTCTACGTCGGTCTTGCGTGTGTCGGTGTGTTCGCGTACTGGTACATGTTCTACGATGCGTCGGGTGATGGTCACACTCTCATCACGTTTGACCAGTTGACGCACTGGACGAAGTGCCACGAATGGACGGATTTCAAGGTGAACAACTTTGACGGCATGGACTTTTCGTCGGACCCTTGCAAGTACTTCACGGAGGGCAAGAAGAGCGCGTCGACCCTTTCGCTTTCGGTGTTGGTTGCGATTGAAATGTTCAACGCCTTGAACGCTCTCTCGGAAGACGGCAGTTTGATCACGATGCCTCCATGGTCGAACCCTTACTTGATCATTGCCATGGTGGTGTCTTTCGGCATGCACTTCCTCATCCTGTACGTGGACGTCTTGGCGGACACCTTCAGCGTGACGCCATTGGATTTCAACGAGTGGCTCGTGGTTTTGGCGTTCTCGCTTCCAGTGATTCTCATTGACGAAGTCTTGAAGTTCGTCGGTCGTCGTATCCACGCGCGTGAGTTAGAGGCGCGTCTTGCGGCCGAGAAGAAGCATCAGTAATTCGAGAGTTGAGAAGGCAAGGCAAACCTAGCTTTTGGTGCCTGTGCTACTTTTAGCCAAGCAAACTGCTGCAATAGATAGCGTCGTCGGGAACGCATGATGGCAACGAGCAAATGACGATGGGGAGTCGAAAGCGCTGATAGTAATATGAGTGTGTTCGCGGCTGACAACATGAGCAACCAAGTGCAGTATTGTTGTGCGAAACGAAAAGTAGTGCGTGGAAGATCGTCAATAAGCTGGACATAAAAATGAAGATAAAAGAGAAAGAAGCGACGAGCAGACTAGAAATCATGGTATGTGTGTGTAGGAAGAATTGCATTTGTATATGAGGCGCGTGGCCCTTGTGTGCAAGGGGTAGGCAACCTATAAACTGCATGAACGAGCGAGTTACTACTTTCGATGCCCGTAGCCAAGATTTTTGTGATGATGGATGAAATGATGTCATCCTGCAGACTCTCCGACTGCTGCCATGAACGAAGGAAGTGCTTATTATTAGTGTTGATGCCCACAGCCAAGAGTTTGTGTTCAGTACGAGCTGCTGTTACATGGCCTTCTGCTTGGCGCTCACGAATCGATAGTACATGGTGTGTGCCCATGAGCAGACGAGTGCGAGGTTTTCAAAGTGCAACGCAGCCTCTGAGAGGGACCGCAGAGCAGTGCACGTGAAGCACATGAACGCCACGCAACTCGTTGCAAAATAGAAGGTGCTGACGACGAGGTTCTTGGAGCCGATGTACTGCGGGATGCGTTTCCAGGTCTCAGGCCATGGCTCACAGAAGTGAAGCTGGTATGCGCGCCCGATAATGAAATTCGCCACTGTCATGCCTGCAAATCGCAACAGGAACAAAGTGCCAAAGAACGCCGCTTTCATGTCGATCGCTTCATCGCGCTCTTTCAGTTGGCCATGCATTTGTCGTGCTGTGCGCCGCGATGAGGGCATTTCTTGGAGACACGAGTGCGTCATTTTCCAGCAGAGAAGAACCATCATGCACAAGCTCATCGTCGCCAACGCGCGGCGTCGAGACAATGCCTTCAGTCGGTACAGGAACAGCACGAGCCCGCATTGCAGCAGCATCTTGCTGCAATGCACGTACACTTCGCACGCGACAATGTCTACCAAGCGCATGAGAAACGATGGAGCAGCATTACTCGAGTTTGACGCAAAGCCGAAGTACGACGACGATGCGTTTTGGCGAGACTTGGATAGCTTGTCGCTTGGTTCGACGGCTTCGTTTGCTGCTGCGGGGCTTCGCATCGCCATTCGGAGGATCATCGCGAGATCTTGCGGCGTGTGTAAATTCTCGAGCCAGCGGAGCGCATTGAGAAACCCCATCTGGTCCTTGAAAGTCGACGACGACATCGCTGGAAGCAACTTGCTGAGCTCGTGAAACTCGAGCACGGGGCATTGCGATAGTGCGTATACGAAAAAAGCCCCCCAGATCGCTGTGGACAAAAACAGCTTGTCGCGGATAGAGACGCGAAGAAACATCGTCGACGCGTGTGGAAAGAGAGAGAAATCGTTTTGTGAAGAAGCACAAGTTGGGAGCGCGCTTGGATTTGGCCGTTATTCATTGCGACTGTTTCGAAATGATCCAAACACCTACGCAAACGGTCCGACTATGCGTTATTATTATTGTTGGTTTCCTGCAACTTTGCTGAGCAAAACTTGTGCACAGCGATGTATCTGGGGCTGCGCGTCTACGGCAGATTCACGGCGACACAAATGTATCAAAGCTGCTGCTGTTGATGCGCTTACTCGTCATCGTCGTCATCGCTGAAGAGGGACTCCATGATCGCATCCTGGTCGTCGCCACCGACGTCGCCGTTCCCATGGTCGATCATGAGACCGCTTTCGTGGCACACATACGCAACCGCGTCCTTCCCGACCGTGTCGAGCAAGGGTCCGAGAAAGACGTCGCGGGTCTTCTGAAGATCTTTACCGGAATCCAGAAACACAGCGGCCACAAGCGCTTCAAAGACATCGGCAAACATCTTTGGAAGCGACATCGGGTTCGTTCCAGTCAGCTTGGGCTTCTTCTTTGATGGCAACGGCGCGGAGGTCCCCACGAAGTTACTTCGACTGCCGCTCAGTGAGTTCCCTGCTCGCGGGTACTTGCGCTCGATGCGATCCACGATTTGCATCGTCTCTCGGTCCATCCGCACCGCTCCAGCGCAAATACACTCGTCCACGCCAAAGCACGCTAGCGCCGTCTTGCCCAGTGCATCGTTCGAGACCGTGGCGCTTTTCCATTGCGAAAGCGACCCAGGGAACCACTTGTCATGCGCCAGGAACGCGTACGACAATGTCAAGTACTCGATGATCGCGTCCCCAAGATACTCAAGACGCTCATAATCGCCTTTCCAGACCGTCTTCTCCTTGCTTGTTGCGCTCGATTTTCGACTACTAGCGCTGCTGCTGCTGGGGTTATTGTTTTGAGCGTTGGCGTCCATGAGAAGCACTAGATGGCCGGCCGTGGGGTGCGTGACCGCTTCCAAGAGCAACCGTTTGTTCTTGAATGTGTACTTTAATCGCTGCTGCAGCAAGACCAAGCGCTGCGGGAGATCTTCAAAGCGCGCGATCGAAAAGTTCAAATTGAGAGCGTTCGCCCCATTGCCGTCCGTCATGTCATCGTAGAGTTCGCATGGGAAGCAGTCGGGGTAAAATGGCCGCGCAAACATGAACGGCTCTTCCAGCACACTGACACCAATCCATCTCAAGAAATAGCGAGCCCCTTTTTCGCCTTGCCCAAGCAAGTATGCACCACAAATCGCTTCCAGCACATCGGCAACCCACTTCGAGGGCGCGACCACAGGCTTTGGCGTTTTCCCCATGCACGACGGCTTCCAGAACTCGAACGGGTGCTGCTCGATCTGCACTGGGTACAGAATGTAATAGTGCAGCCTTGCGGTCAATGCAAACGCGTTCAAGCGGTCATTGCGGATGATATCACGACGCAGCCTCGTCAAGTCGCCTTCTTGGGTGATGTCCTTTCGGTTCTCATACATAAACCACGACGTTTCCAGCTTCAAATACGTATCTCCGAGGATTTCAAGGCGCTCGTACGCAGGTTTCGAGGTCGCATCGTCCAATAAGCTGATGTCGAGCTCGAGCCCAATTTTCTCCATCAAGTTGGACATCTGGCATTTCCGCTCAAACTCATACAGCACTGGTACGATGCCGATCGCTTCAAAATACCGCGTCTTCGTCAAGCGCAGCAACGACGTGTATTGCGGGATCAGCAGTCGTTCATTGAACTTGGTGCTCGATTGCGCAATGCTCCCTTCACTGTTGTTCCGCTGCATCACACGGCGAATGATCGGAACAATGGGCGGAGTTTGGATCCCGTAGAGCAGCGACTGGTTGTCCTCTGCGCCTAGAATTTGGTCCTGGGTATGCCATCGACCGAGAATGGGATTGCCCTGAGTCGACTTCCCTGCTTTTGCATGCTTGTTCCACGTTTCCTTGTCGGCGAACGCCACTTTCATGTCTGCGACCGTTTGTGTTTCGGACAAGCCCTTGATCACGTACGTGACGTTGCGTCGATACGTCGGCACGCAGATCCATTCGTCTTGCGGACACTCTGCTGTAATCTCTGGTAACGGCCAAACCGGTTGAATCAGCGGCTTCTCAACGATATCCCGCAGATACTCCCAGTCGATAGAAAACGTGTTGGTCGCTGCATCGAAGAGACTCGGCGCCACCAAGTACCCCTTGTCGTTTTGCTCGGAAAACTCTTTCCACACATTGTCACCGGCAATGTCAATGTCTCGCATCGCATCCTGGACCTCCATGCACGCCAAGCGCATCGTCACCAAGTGGAAATGCAGCGCTTGCTGTAGTTCCAGCTTCGTCAGTGTTACCTTCGTTGGCTCTTTTGCTAACGTCACGGGTCGAAGAACTGGTTCCATGACATCGCTCGTCGCGAAATCGTACCGCCACCCAGTGTTCGTGTTGCCTGTGTACAGAGGTTTGGTCGCGAGGATTGCAAAGCGGACGCCCGTTAACCCGTAGAAGCACATCGTCACGGATTCGCTTTCTAATGACGCAGTCGAAGACGCCGGCGTCTCGTTTGCTTCTCTGCGAAGTAGACTTCGAATCGGAATCAAGCTCAGCTCCGCGGCACTGACAGGCGGCAAATCGTACGAGTTCTGCGTCGACAGGTCCGCCAGCTTGTGGTTTCGAATCGACGGGTCGTCCGCGTCAATGATCGTCGTGTCATCTGCATCTCCGTCGCTTTGTCGAGTTGCCGTCGCTGTATCGTGTGCACCGTCCTTATCGCTGCCATGGATCGTTGCTGTCTGATCTTCAATGAGTTTCGACCGGAAGTGGCGGTCGAGGAGCCCTTTCTTGATCAGCTCCTGACACGCCTTGAACGCCACGATGCCCTTGGCTTCCGCGATTGTCGAGACCTTGTAACTTGCCAGTTTCTTCTTGATCCCCAACGACATGGGCAGCTTCAGCTCCGCTGCAAACTGGAACCGGTTGTCTTCATCGGCAGCAGCGGCATTGTCCTTTGTCGCTTTCGCGTCGGCATCCGTTCGGCAGTCGTCGATTTTATCATAAAGCTTCGAGTTGTACTTGAGCTTCTTCTTTTTATATTGCTTTGTGGCCAGCGACATACCCGATGCGATCGGGTGCCGCTTCACCGTGTACTGCGGTCGCTGGTCGTACGTGTCGAGCCCCGGCAAGGTATCGCAAAACTTGCTCAGACACACAACCGAGTTTGCCAGGTTGAGCACAGCGCCAGTGTCGCGGTTCACGATCTCGTTTGGGTTCGCCGGCATGACCTCACGCGGCACGACCTGCAAGCGACCGGGCAGCATGCTGCTCGGAGTTTGTGCGTTCATCGCTGTTGCTGCATTGTCGCCGGCGTCGCTCATCGCACTGGACACAGTGGCTCCCATTGCATCTTGGCGTTGCTGCGCGCGCTGCTGCTCTTCTTCGATCTGCACAAACTCGCGCATCTTTTGCACCAGCGCATCAAACTTTTTGAAATCGGATAGTGTGTTTGGCGTCACATACTTGACGATACCAGTCGCCGGATGCGCGCGTTTCGCAAAGTCAAAGAGCTTGTCGGCTTCGAGGAGCTCGTCCATGACGACGACCAAGTCGCAGAGCGGCGGCTCCATGCGCTGTTTCTGCGACTTGTTGGCGATCGACGTCGTCACCATCACGTTCGTTTCGCACTGCGCAAACATGGTCATCACCTTGAGGAACGATGAAAAGTGCAGCGACCCCGACACGCGCGCGTGGCTGTTCCCGAGCATGCAGCAGCAAGGCGGCAGCCCTAGTTCCGCAAGACACACTGTCAAGTAGTCGGCGACGACGCGGCAATGAGAGCGGCGCTGCAAAAACACCCACGCGCGCTTGTCGCGGCCGCCATTGCGCAAGCGGCTGCGCACAACGTCCGCAGTCTTGATCAAGCGCGGGGTCGCGTGCCGCACGCCGAGCTTCTTGGTCTGCACGTCGAGCCACGAGATGAGCTTGAGGATCGGGCGCACTTTTTGCTGCGTGGTCTCGTCGAGATCCATCTTCGACTCGATCAGCTCTGCGAGCACATCGCTTTGTGCGCCGCCGCCGTTCTCGTCGTGATCGTCGTCGCTCTGCATGGCTTCGAGGTCGTCATCCTCGTTGACTTCGCTTTCTTCGTTCTCTTCGTCTCCGAGGACTCGCGCCGGGGATTTGGCATTGCACACCGCGTCTTGCTGCCGCCTCCTGCGGTGGTTCACGTTCTGGTCGTCGTCGACGAGACACGCCTTGAGGTTCGCCTGGAGCTCCAGCTCGATGAACTTGAGCAGGCACCAGTATCCGAGGTGCTGATACACCGAGTCCGCGTCTTGGATGAACTGGTTCACCTTGTCCTGCCGCTTCCTCTCGTCGTAGACCGCGGCCGAGTTACCCATCTCCAGCTCCATGCGAAACACGCGGATAAAGTCGATCTTCTTGTCGTTCTCGCCGAACAAAAAGTCACGCATGCCCACAGCGATCTCATAGCATGATGGCGATGGCGATGCCGCGTCTTCCGCATCCTCTGCTGCTGCTGCTACCTTGGGGTCAAAGGGCTCGCAGAGCAACGGCGGGAACAGTGGCGCCGCCGTCACGACCGCCGCGTTCAGCACCGGCGCGATCGTGAGCACGTGGATGTGCGCGTACAGCGCGTGGCGGTTCACGCCGCCGAGGTTCAGCTTGGACGCGGGCACGCGCGTCGTCGCAAAGATTCGCGGCCGCGCGTCTTGGTCCAGCGCCGTGAGGTGGTCCACGAGCAGACTGTAGAACGACGGCGACGTCGTGTGCACGTGCTCTGTTTCCTCGATCACGAGCACCGAGACGCGCGCCATGGGCAGCAGCTGCTTGCGCAACAGGATCTGCAGGATCTTGGGCGAGAAAACGAGGATCCCGCGCTGGCATTGCTCGAGGCACGCGGCCAATTGCTGCTGCACCCACGCCATGTCCATCTCCCAGCGCTTCGCGACTGCATTCGCTTTGCCGCCGCTCGCCTGGAGCGGCTTTGACTCTACAGACCCTGCGCGCGCTGCTGCAGCAGCATTGCCGCCATCGCACGAGAGGATCGGGATCCCGCACACGCGCGCGAGCTCGTGGTACAGACTGGTGCGCTCGGGCTCGGACGCCGCGACCGCGACCGCGAACCTCGAGGCTGCAGTCGCCAGTAGCTGCTCGCGCAGCACGTGGCTCGCCGTGTACGTCTTCCCGACGCGCTGCGGCGCGATCAGCAGCACGTTCTGCTGCCGCGCGACCGCGACGATCTCCTGTTGGTGCTCATGGAGCGCGCTCATGGCTTCTGGTGGCTTGTTTATCTATCAGCACAATGGGAAACAAAGCCATGTATGCAAATAGAGAGAATCGCGCATGGAATTCCACAGGTTTTTCACGAGAATGCTCTCTGTTTTCTACGAATCAAGAACGAGCAGCAGTCATGAGTTTCTGCCAATCGCAGTGCAGATACAGCGAGCCTTCAGTAGCTCTTCATGTGGGGGGGGGGGGG
>JAADVP010001102.1:0-11043 GCA_023335675.1 Globisporangium solare | reverse complement strand
CCAGTAGCGTCGTGGAAAACTTTGTGTGGCTCGGCACGGCGTCAGTGTTCCGCATCCTGCTGTTTCGGGGTAACCATGGCGCTCTGGAGAACGCTGCAGCAGACGGAAGCCTTTGGGATTCGCTCGACAAGTCTGTGCAGCACAACGGCGTATCGATCGAAGACCTCTTCGCGGGCAGCCTGGGGGTTGACGCGCAAGCGAATACGCCACTCAACGAGCAGTACGTTGTGGCGCTGCGCCACCGAGTCGATCGTGCGCTGGCGCAAATCTCGTCTCGCAAAGTGAACGGGTCAAGTTTTGCGTTGGAGAACGTGGAAGCGCTCGACACGCTGTTCAAGTACGGCAACCTGATGCTGGTTTCAAAGTTTAGCCGCTCGGCGCGCAAGGTGGTGTTCTCGTCCGAGAAGCGCTGGAAACTGCTTTTCCAGAACGCGACTGCTGTCATCGACAGCTTCACGCTCTCGCTGCAGTTGCTCAACACGATCCCTGAACGCAAGAGCCAAGGCGACGAGAAACTGGTGGCGTCGCTCGAGAAATCGTTCCCGAATCTGCTCCAGTTTGTGCTCTCGAAGACGCACGTGAACCCACTGTTGCTGCTCGACGAGCACCCCCACCTCGCCAACGTGCGCATCTCGCCGTCGGGATTCAAGAACAAGATCCACTACTACTTGGACTCGCGTGCGCAACTTGCTGTCCGCCGCTTCTTAATAGAAGAGTCACGACGCCGCGTGTTCTTGCGCTCGAAGGTTCGTGTGCACTAGTGGCCGTCTGATTTCGTTGGAGCTCTTCGTATTGACGGTTGGGTCGTGGGCATTTATGTGCCGTTGTTTGCGTCAATGCAGGTCGTGTATGCTTCGCAGGAGCTTCTCTGCCATCTGGTGAGCATCTCTCGCGTCGAGGATTCTCAAGGAACTGTGCAGGTATGGGCCGCGCATTGCTAGCTTGCATTCCGCTTTGGTGTATGCGTGGAAGTCGTTGTTGTTGACCATCTCGGATTGTGTGGCTTTCCTTAGCACACGGTGCCAGCGGTGCTCTCGTCGCTAGCGGAATGCCGAAAGGCGCTGGATAGTTACCTAGAGACGTGCTTGAAGAATGGCTCGGCCACCGATATCTACGTGAAGGAGGCAAACGCGCTCGCGATCGGTATGTCTCTCGTCTGGATGCTTATCGAGAGGGCTCGCGTGGCGTGGGGAACTGACGCTTTCGTGCTTGTGGCGGTCAAAATCAGGGATTGACAAGGGCATTTACCGAGTCACGGATGCGTTTTACGGAGAATTGTCGTCGTTTTCGTTCTCGCCCGAAGTTAAAGATGCTCTCAGTGCGTATGTCACCTTTAACGCGTAGATTACAACCAAATGCTGATCAGCGCAAAATAGGTAGGCGAGTCTACGCGTCCTAAGGAGAAGCAACACACACACAAAAAAAAATTTACACCTCCGGCTTGCTGGAGTGAAACTCAAAGTTTCCGTTTTCTAGTGCCTTGAGAAAGTCGCACATGTCGATGCTCTGCGAGACAGATCCCGCGAAGAAGCTGAAGTTAGTAGAGTTCACAAACCCAGATTGTTCCACGGCAACGCCAGAGTTTCTCTTACCTGAGTTGCCGCCGGATTGCCGGCAGAGATACGCTGCATCGCTTGAATGGCTGCCGCTTGGCACAACGCCACGAGCGACGCCGCATTCGCACCTTCTGTCGCGGAAATAAGAGCGTCCAGGTCGACATTCGCAGACCAGGGCATCTTGGACTGCTGGATCTTTAGAATGGCTTCGCGCTCGTTGCCATTCGGCAGGCCCACGTACACGACATTTTCAAATCGACCTGCAATTTTTGGGGCGACGTCATAGTCACAAAGCGCACATCAGTTTAGACATCGGAAGAGCTACGATTCCAAGAAATGGAGACGAACCTGGTTGCAAGAACGCCGGGTCGATCGCAGAGAGCGCGTTTGTCGCCGCTAAGACAAAGACGCGAGTCGCCACGGACGAAATTGCAGCGTCACGCTTCGCCTCCGATGGTGACGGCGGCAAGTGTGCGTGCGTGTCGTCCGATACGGCCTTGAGGTTGTCCATCTCCATGAGCAATTGAGAAATCATCCGAGACGTCGTCTGCAGAAACGAATCACAAGATCGTCAATGATTTTGCTCACTCTCTCCTTGTTGAGCGCACAATCTTGCTACGTACCGCGCCAGCAGTCGATCGATTCCCGAACAACGACTGAAACTCGTCAATGAACACCATACAGGGACTCAGCGCCCGCGCCGTGTCGAACGCCTTTGTAATCGCCTTTTCACTCTCCCCAAACTCGGCTTTCATCAGGTCGCTCGCCGACAAATTCAGGAAATTGCAGCCACTCGCACTCGCGGCCGCCTTTGCGAGCATCGTCTTGCCTGTGCCAGGCGGACCGTGGAGGATCATACCAAATGGCGGCGAAATGCCCATCCGCAGGAACACGTGAGGCTTCTCGAGCGGCCACACGACCATCTCCAAGAGATTCTGCTTCACTTGCTCCAGTCCTCCAATATCGATCCACCGCACATCCGGGGCCGACGTGATCAACCTACTCGAGCTACTACTGGAAGTTGCCATTTCGCGGGCATAGCGTTCTAGATCGGACTCCGAGATCGCGTGCCCAGGTGGTGTGTGCATCGCCACCTGGCGCGCCAGCAAGAGAATGTTACTCGGACGCTGGCCATACCGCACAGCGACCGATTTCAATAGCTCGGGTTTAACCGCTGCGTCAACTGGGAGCACTGACTTCAACAGATCCGCAGTCCATTGCTTGTCAGGCATCTGCAGAAGAAAAGAACCCCAAAGTCAGAAGACTTAAGCACGAGCATTTGATTCCAAAAGCATAGCCGCCAGACATCGTACCTCAAGCGCCACTTCTTCGGCGAAAAGCTGGCGCACTTTGTCGTGCAATGCGCTGATCGACGTCACAGTCCCCACGATAGCGACGTTCGCGTGCTCGAGGGTGTCTACAAGCACATCGTATGAGTACGCGGCACAGAACGATACCAGACTGGGCACTTGGCTCACCGATCGACTCGAGGTATCCGATCAATCGCCCGACGAGTCTGTATTTCGCGTCATCCAGAACTCGCGGGAACAGCAGCTCCAGGTCTTCCAGCAATAGCACTGCTGGCTGGATACGAAGCGC
Source organism: Globisporangium solare (assembly GCA_023335675.1). Lineage (NCBI taxonomy): Eukaryota > Oomycota > Peronosporomycetes > Pythiales > Pythiaceae > Globisporangium > Globisporangium solare. The sequence continues at coordinate 7,888 of JAADVP010001102.1, read as the reverse complement.
CGCAGTGAACAGATCCTGGAGCTGAACTTGCGGTGACAACAGCAGGCTGCAGTCGATTGTGAGCAGATTCGCGTCGAAGTGCTCGGCCACCAGCTGCACGAGCGTCGTCTTGCCAGAGCCACTGGGTCCGTGGAGGATCAGCGACCTTGAATGTGAGACTATACATGCGGCCATAAGTCCAGCATCACAAAACCAAGCAAGCACTCTCCACACTTATAAACCCACGTACTTGCTTCATGCCGTCCAGTCGGTGACGTCTGTGTCGGCTGCAACGCCATCGCCACAAGCTCTCGGAAGCTCTCTCCGTGCGCGCCAATCGGCAGCAGAGGATGGCCACGACGCGCGTGATCTGGAGACGATGCGTCGAATGGGAACATCAGCACGAGCGTCTGCTCCTCCACAATGCCGACATCGACCTCCGCTGCGCTCTTGGCCAGTTCTGCACCAGCAGCTTTGCCTCGGTAGTGCGCTCGGAACCGCCATTCTCCATAGTCCATCCCGTCGTATTGGAGCGCCACCACGCCACTTGCGCCAGTGAGCACGCGCTTGCGCAGCAGCATTTTCACAAACGCCGTCGCGACTCTCGGTGGCTCGTGGCCTACCGGCACGAGCTCCAAGTACTGGACCGTTCGTACACGCGCCGGCGCGATGCATTGGACGTGCACCTGTGCGCTGGAGCCCGGCTCGTGGCCTCGGTGAGCTCCTGGCCAGTGGTCGATCTGCAGTGTGTCAGCGGCGACCGCGTCGCTGATCGCGAGGCGGAACACCGCGGGCGCGTCGTTGGGACGGAGGCGCACTGCCACATAGCTGCTCCAGCTGGCGCGCAGCACGCCGAACGTGCGCGTGGCCACGAGCGCCGTCGACGTGAAGCTGCCGCCGGCAGCGTCAACGGCCAGCAGCATCATGTCCGCAGCAACAAGTGCTGCCGTGATGGCTTCGAGTTGGCTTGCACCTACTTTTGGAACACGGCGCTGCCTTGCTCAACTGCGTCTGTGCCAAAAGAAGGCAGTTTCCAAACCAAGCAAATACGGTTCCAGTTATCGAAAGCACAGATCCGTTTGTCGCACAAGCGGCTTTGCAGTACACCTTGTTTTGATCCTTCTATGCTCGTCCAGAACCGCCACATCCCGCACCCGCAAATAGTGGCACTGCTCTACCACAGGTGCACTTTGCGGTAATGTCACTATCCTACAGACCGCAAAAGCGAGGTTAAACTGCGGACGCCGACCCACCAGCAAAGCGGGCCCTGCATCGCGCAAACTTCCAAGAAACCCAGCAGCAGCAGCAATGACGTGGGCCGCACCGAATGCGGACGCCGTGACGCTCGGCGAGATGGACGGCGAGCTACTGAGCGTGTCACCGCGCGACGAGGCGCACGTCGGCGACGCGTTCGTGCGCCGCGGTGGCACCGTGTTCCCGCCCGCGCGCGTGGTCTGCACCAAGACGCGCCGGCCGTTCGGCCAGGAGGAGTCGCTCACGCAGGAGCTCGACGACGAGCTCGACCGCCGCCCCGAGTCCGGCGCCATGAGGCTCGCGAAGCACGCGGCGGGCGTGCTGCACACGCTGCTCTTTGACGACGAGCAGAAGGTGATCCAGTCGGTCGTGCAGGGCGCAAAGTCCGCGGTCAAATCCGTGCTGGCTGCGACCCGAGGAGGAAGCCCTGAAAGTGACGAAGAGGGCAATGGTGACGAAACCGATGATGCGAAGAAGACAGCGAGTCGACTGAATGCGAGGAAAGAGAGTGCCGAGCCGGACTACGTGCACGTCCTGCGCCCGAATGCCGCGTTCCCGCCGCGACGCAAGGCCACTGAAGAGAGCATTGCGGCCATGAGCTGGCACCCGACGCTGTCGCTGCTTGCGGTCGCGCAGCACGATGGCGTCGTGACCTTCTACAACGTTGCGACGGCGTCGTGGGACTCCCGCGTGCTGGAGCACGCTGCGCAGGCAAACATCACCAGCATTGAGTGGGCGAATTACTCTGGCGGCGTGATCGCAGTCGCATGCCGGTACGTGTCAGTGGCGGTCACAGGAGTGTAGGAAACCAGCCCTTTTACTCATGTGCGATGCGTTTTGTGCCTGCAGTGCTGGCATTTTGCTGTGGAAGCTTCACTGCAAGAACAAAAAAGAAGGTAAGAAGGAGTTGCGCACGTGGCGACGCTCTCTTTGGATGGGTGAATTTTGAACCAAGTGCAATGTCTCTCCTGCGGTTTCCCCGAATAGATCCGACGCTGCTGGACATCATTGCGCATCCATCGAGCAAATCGTTCCACCAGGTCGCCTGGAACGCGGAAGGAAGCATGCTCGCGGCGTTCGCAAAGAACACGAGTGCGATTTACATCATTGATGCGGTGTTCGGCCGCAAGACCGAGTTGCTGTGTCCGCACAAGGTTGCCTCTGTGAACTGGTCTCCTACCGGAGAGTATTTATTTGTCGCCACCGAGTACGTCAGGAAGAAACAAAAGAAGCTGATCGAAACAGGATGAATGGCGGGCTAAAACGTGTCGTGTGCTGTAGACGTGGTGTGTCGCTGGTGTGGGAGACCTTGACGTGGAAGAATGAGATCTGGGATCTGGCGACAGGAGTGAGTGCAAGAAAAGTAGAGTGACGACGTAGCCTGGACCCTGACTGACATTTGTTCTTTGCTATATGATGCAGAGCTGCGGATGGTCTCGAGATGGCCGCTGTTTGCTTGTCGCGGCTCGCAACAAGAATCTTTTATACCCGTACGCGTTTCCAGGTACCCCACCGACAATAGGTGCGACTAGCTGTTTGTCTGCATGAATGGTGTGCACTTTCATTAACCGCTATGGTTCGTTGTATTGACTTGCTACTCCTCGACTGTAGACGCCCAGATTAGCTCGCCACCGGTTGATTTTGCAGAGAAGCAGGTCTTTTCGTTCGACCAAAGCCTCTCAGAGTACGTTTTGCCATGGTAGCTTACGCTCATATTGGCGTCGTGACGTTCCTATCGTGTACTGACACATTGCCTTTTCTTTTGCTAGGCTGGTGGGCGGAAAAATTGAAAACATTGTGTGGGACCCGACGGGAACGCGTGTTGCCGTGGCGTATCGCTCTAGTTCTCCAACGTCCATCGGTGGCAGCAATTTCACAGGTCGCCTTGTCGCCATTTTCTCAGTCGCGTGGGAGCCGTTCCTGATCTTTACTCGCAGGTGCGTGCCTCTTGCAGTGTTCATCTTCTTCGACTTACATTGTTACTAATCCACATCATGGATGCTGTGCCCATTATCTTTACAGTGGCCTCCTGCGTGGCCCTCCAAACGCTGGACTTCCACGCACGCTCGGATTTGCGTCGAGCTTTGAGCAGGGTGCGCTTCTGAGCGTAGGATGGAGCCGAGGCTTGATCACGTTCCATCCGTTTTACTTCAAGGACCGTGTGGCGCAATAGTTTTCTCGCCCACTCTCTCACTCTGGAAGGCGCCCAGTGATTCACACTAGAGTAAGTACAAGCACACAGCTTGTCAATCCCAGAAAAATTTGAAATTCGTTGTCCATGCGCTGTTTTTGGAAGAAGCAAAAAGTTGAAACGGCTCGAGCTCTCAAGGCCCGGATCCTGCATCTCGTGATATTGGTTTTCTTTGCTTTGCGTGCGAAAGTTCCAATGAGTCTGCCGCCGCGTATCTTGTGTCGAACAGGCTGTGGAGACTTTGGTGATCCAGAACTTGACCACCTCTGTGTGGACTGCCATGGCGACTGCGTCGAGGCCGAAAAACAGCGCGATTTACAGGAATATGTTCGCCAAAAAGAGCATTCCAAGCAAAAGGAACCGGTACCGACTGACGCGGCGCCGAAGACCAGGCGGGGTCCTCCATCGATAAGCCACCAGAAGGGTAGGAGAGCCAAATGCGATCAAATCAGCCTCTTTTCCTGGATTCGTACTGATCTGTTTGTTTTATTTGATAGCGCTACAAGTGTTTCTGGAACGCCCCCGTGAGAAAGATGCGAATGTGGTTGCTCGCGAGAGCCAATTTCTCGAGCGCGGGCTACAGATCCGGGAAACGAGCAAAGCGCAGTTACGCAAGTACATGATCGCGACGGACGAAGATGAGCCCGTGGATCCAAAAGAGTGGAGTCGCTACAAGTACAGTGGTCCGCGAGATGTCCCGCGCCACGATGTTGATGAAGCGACCGAGCACGTTGCGCAGCTCAAACTGTTCTGCTACTGGCGGAGACGAACGCTTTGGCAACGCGTAGAGACCAAGCGGCAGCTTCTCGAGGCGGAGAAGCGAGCGAGTACGGCGCGGAAGTCCACTTTCGGGAAGACGGCCAAGGAGTTGTTTGCGAGCAAGTCTCCGTCGTCGACAATGTTGCATAAAATGTCGCAGGAGCTTCGCAGCGAAGTCAAGAAACGTGCCTCGTTGGCGATCCCCGAAGCTAAAAAGCGAGCGTCTCTTCTGGCGTGGCCCAAAAAGAAAGCGAACGACCACGCAGCCACCATATGACTCTTGTCTCCCACCTACAAGGAAACGAAGCAAATGGCAAGCTCTCCTGTTTGCCTTACGGTAAGATGCCCATTTTTCTTCTTGTTTATTGCTTTCTCTCTCTGTGACGCTTATACGGTGTGGCCTCAGACACTCGCTGCGCGTCGTCGTCCACAGTTAACTCGGGGTCTTTTTCAACTCCTTCCACAGTCTCATCATTCTCTTCCTCATGCATCCAACTCCAGGGGACAGTCGCTCGCACACAAAACAAAAACTCTTTAGCAGCAGCTGCTCTTGCTCTCGCTTTTGCCCGAGGCGCCGCTCAAATCAATCGTCTCGGGCACGTATCTACAAAATGCGCACAACACCGCGTTCCAGTGAGTCCACATCCACCCTCATGCCTGGTCTCCAAGACGCACAGACGTACATGTCCTCTTCCTGGCCCTTCTGCAACGCCGTGCGCGCAATGGTCTGGAACGCGTCTTCGACGCTCGTGGCCTCCTTGGCGCTCGTCTCAAAGTGCTGCATCGGCTGCTGCGCGTTCTTGGCTTGGCACCACTGCTGGGCCTTTTGCTTGGAGACCTGCACACAAGCAGCAGCACCGCATCTCAATCATTCCGAGAGACACGTCCATAGCATTTTTATTCCCAAATGAGAACGCACTCTTCGGTCGGATTCTTTGTCCACTTTGTTGCCCAGCACAATGAACGGGAACGCGTCCGGGTCTCGCGGGCCCGCTTGCGCCAGGAACTCGTCGCGCCAGCTATCCAGCTTCTCAAACGACTGTGTTCAAATAAACACACACACGCGCAACGAAAGGACTATTATATTAGCACGAGACCAACTTCGCGGAAATGCGTGGGACCGCTCGGCACCGACCTTTGGATTTGTGATGTCGTACACGAGCACGCACGCGTCGGCGCCGCGGTAGAACGCGACCCCGAGGCTCTGGAAGCGCTCCTGGCCAGCGGTATCCCAAATCTGATCGCGCCCACATGCATACGATCAGCACGTGTATAATTATGTCAATAGACATGTTGAAAGATGCGCGTCGGGCGTACCTGCATGGTGACGAGTTTGTCGTCGATCATGATCTCCTTGGTAAGGAAGTCCGCGCCGATGGTGGCTTTGTACTGGTTCGTGAACTTCTGGTTCACGTACTGGTTCATCAGCGACGTCTTGCCGACACTACGCAGCAAGAAACACAGCGCGGCATCCAAAACCCGTGACTTGTGAGCCGTCCGTTCAAACATATGCGCGACTCCATGGCTTCAACTCGAAATTCTAATGACCATCGCAGCAAATGCGGAAACGTACCCGCTGTCGCCCAGAATGATGAGCTTCAACAGCACTTTCTTGCGGTGCGTCATGGCGTCAGGTGGATAGAGAAAGAGAGAGCGGCGGGCGGACGCGGGACAGTCGTTGGGGCGTGAGCTGAACGGAGAGAAGCGAAGCGCTCCTTCGTTCGTGCGGGCTTTTTGTTCTTTCGGATCAAAGAGCGCAGAGTGAGAGAATCTTTGCGGCGGCGCATCATGTGCGGCAGAACCGGTACTGTATCGGTAGATATCGGTTTCGATTGTGCCCAGTTGATTTATTGTCTGCAAACAAATTAACCCAACTGTATAATTGCAACTTGCTAATAAATTGTGCCATTCGTGGTTAACCTGTTGCTTACGCTGTAAATTACAGGTTGGTAAAGTAAAAAGACACAAGTGGCACAATTGGACTTTCTAGCGACTCTGGGGCCAAGACAGAGCCACTGAAAAGCACTCTGGACACTGGAGTGCTCTGGACCAGAACCGCCGTTTTGGTGCAGCCTCAAAGTCGCGAATGATGCAATGCAGCGCCTGACTGCATGCACACTTTCGCTGTTCTGATCCGATCAAAGGCGTTAAAATGAAGCCAAACTCTGTATCAACTCCAAAATATGGCTCCAATTCAAGTGTCTACTATCGTGCGTTATCTGAACCAACACGAAAGCCAAAGAAACCAAAGCACGATTAAAGCAAAATACACACGTTCAACAGTTATAAACCCGCAACTTCGGACAAAATACAAAAGGAAACTATGTGGCTGGTCCGTCTTGCCAGCGCGCACGTCAAAAGCACCAACTACGCAGCCAGAAACAGCGGATGTCGCAGCAATCTCTAGTATCTCGCCTTCAGGGACTCCTCCAAGTTGAACGGCTCGACGCCAGTCTTGAGCTCAAACTTGGCGCAGAGCGGGTTCGTGATCGTGCCGTAGACGTTGCACTCGGTCTCGGGCTTGACCGCCACGACAAAGTCGCCGTCTTCCGCCACCTGGACGAAGCCGTTGCCGATCTGAGGGTCGTACACGCTCCAGTCCGCGGCCGTAAGTTTGAACTCCACCGTCATCGACGCGCCGGCGTCGAGCGAGATCTTCTTGAACTTCTTCAGCTGCTTCACCTCCGGGACGGAGATCGAGCGGTACGGCTGGATCACAAAGAGCATCACCGTCTCCTTGCCGGCCATCTTGCCCGAGTTGGTCACCGTGACGCTCGCCGTGATCGAGTCTGACTTGCCCGTGACCGTCGTCTTGCTCAGCTTCACGCTCGAGTACGTGAACGTGGTATAACTGAGACCAGTGCCGAAGTCCCACTCCATCTGGCAGTACCCGCTCGAGCACTGGGTGCTCACGCGGTGGTTGTACGGGATCATGATGTTCGCAGCATCCTTCGGATACGTGATGGGCATGCGGCCGCTCGGGTTCACCTTGCCGTAGATGATCTCCGCAATGGCCTGACCGCCCTGCTCGCACGGGAGGAACGCGTTGATCACAGCGTGCACGCTGCCCGCCAAACCGTTCAGCAGACGAGGACGACCGCCGACAAGCACAACGATGACCTTGGTACCCGTCGAGGCGAGTTCACGCACGTAGGCGACTTGGCCAGCTGGCAGCGCAAGGTCATCGATATCGCCAGGCTTCTCAGCGTAGCTGGATTCGCCAATCACCGCAACAGTGTACTCGGACACTCTCGCTTGCGCCTTCGCAGTCGCCACGTCAGCTGCCGTGTACGAGCCGTCGGCACTGAGTCCGTTGAAGTAGGTGATCGAGCTGTTGCCGATCTTCTCGAAGCCTTGCTTGACCGAGATACCGTGAGGGAACATGGCGTTGCCCGATTGCCCTTGCCATGCGATAGTCCAGCCTCCACACAAGTAGCCGACATTGTCGGCCGAATGGCCAGTGAGGAAGACCGACGAAGTAGACGCGATCGGGAGGACGTTGTCCTGGTTCTTGAGCAGTGTGATGGACTCGCGAGCAAGCTCCAGAGCCGAGACGGTATCCTTCTCGTTACCAACAAGCTCAACGTTGGCTGCGCCTGGCACAGGGTTTTCGTACAAACCGAGCTTGAGCTTCATCTTGATGATACGTCGAGCGGATTCCTTCAAGCGGTCCAGGTATTCGGGGTTCGACTGGAGCATCGTCTT
>JAADVP010001101.1:0-11043 GCA_023335675.1 Globisporangium solare | reverse complement strand
GCCAGGGCTTCCCGTCGTTCAGACGGCTGTTGTCGAGCAGAAAGTCGTACAGCCGTCCTTTGTAGGTGAACATGAGGTCCAACATGTTGAACAGGATCGGCAGCGACGATTTCGGAGTCGGCAAATGGCGCACGGCGCGCAGCTTGGCGTCAGGAACGAGGAGGTACCCAAGCGTCGCAAAGATACATGCCCACGTGATTGTCAACGGCGTTAGTGCCTCACGAATCGCAGTGGCGAAGGAAACGCTGTCAATCATGGCGATGGCACAGCGTGGAAGGCTCTGTTTCAGGGCGTGGATCGGAGAGTGAGCGTCCGGGAGATTGCGATTTGGGCTTCAACACGCCAGAGGGTCGTGACCGTTTTCGACCGACTTGCGATGATGCCAGCTGAGCGTTCTTCAAGTCAATATGATGCGACAGTAGTTGTTGAAAGGTTTTTTCTGCGATGGGACTGAGTGCCATCCATGGAAAACAGTGCACAGAGATGCTTGGCTCTAGTGTGCTCATGTATCAGTTCTTTTACCAGTAGATTTGGACTTTTTATAGATTATACGTCGACTATTCGACGGATTCGTTTGTCATTTGTATGGATTAATGAAGGGTTCTTGAGCACAGGACCAGACCCTCGTTGACGCCACGACGACAGGCCACTTATTTGACCGTGCTACAATATGACCAGCATTTTGTATTTTCACATGTGAGCCTAGGTATGAACCTCAAAGGTGGACGTTGATAATGGGCGGAGTCCATCCATCCACGCTGTCTGTGCGAAAAGGCTCCAGTCTTGTCAATTAGTCTCGCTTCCGCGCTTCGAGACGCGCACGTCGACAGGACCCTCGATCGTCATTGTGAGCGTCGGGCGGTATGTGATCTCAAACGGATCGCGCACAGTCTGGACGTCGAACTGACTCAGCACGGTCGCCATGGCGATCTTTATCTCCATCATCGCAAATTTCATACCGATGCACACGCGCGGACCGCCCGAGAACGTCGTGTACCGGTACGGCGACACCAGGATCGGTTTACGGGTCACTGGGTCAAGCCATCGCTCGGGGTTGTACTCTGCCGCGTCCTTTCCCCAGAACGTCTCGAGTCTCGCTGTCGCGTAGTGCGGCATCGAGACCTTGGTGCCTTTCTTGATGAACGTGCCGCCAGAGAGCGTCGTGTCGCGCACGGCGATCCGCGAATTCATTGCCACCACCGGGTTCAACCGCAGGCTTTCCTTGAGCGCAGCGTCCAAGTACACAAGCTGCTGCACGTCCTCCATGCTCGGCACGAGCTTCGTACCGCTCACTAGGTCGGGTACTTTATCGTTGAGCTCCTCGTGGATCTTTGCCAGCACGTCTGGGTACCGATTCAGCATCAGAAGGAACCACGTCATACTCTGAGACGTGGTATCCCGGCCTGCGGCAACGAAACTCAGCGTCATGTCGCGGATCAACTTGGCTTGGTTGGTCTTGACCTGCTCGCCATCCGCGTACTCGGTCGATTCTTTCTCGAAAAAGAGTGAAATGAGGTCGCGACTGCCGCTACTCGCCACATTGGCTGCGTTATTCATACGAACAGTGGTGCGATTTGTCATCGACCGTGAAATGATGTCGAAGATGAGTGTGTTGAGCGCCTCGATGTCTTTTGCCATATTCTTTTCCGAGCCAATATTGAACCATTTCTTGAACTGCCAGATCCACATAGGGCTCGTGAAGCGCGCGAGCAAAGTGCTCGATGCGCGTTCAAACGCGTTGAGGAACTCGTGGTTCTCGTTCGATTTGAGATTGTTGAGATCGACGCCAAAGCCGATCTTTGTGAACACGTCCATCGTGAACAGATCCAACAACCGCTTCAAGTTGACAACTTCGTTGCTGCGCGCAATGTCCTCGAGTCGAGAGTGCAGGATCGCGGTGTAATCGATCACCGTCTGCTCCATCGAGTCGCGCATCATCTGGAGCGAGAACAAGTGGCTCGCAGTCTTGCGCTGGTGCACCCAGAGCTTGCCGTCGACCGTGAAGATGCCATCGCCAAGCAGGTCTTCCATGTTCTTCCACATCACGTACCCCTTGGCGAAATCGTCAAACTTGGTCTTGAGCACGTCTTCGTACGCCTCGGGGGTGGTGAGCACGAGCGTCACAGGACGTCCAACCGCTCTATAGCGCCACATCTTGCCATGCTGCCGCTGTGTCTCGTCCAGGAAATAGTCGTAGAGTCTGCTCGCAGACTGCGCGAAGTCGATAGTGTTGGCCAGGATCGGCAGCGTCGTCGCAGGCTGCGGGATGTGGCGAAGCGCGCGTTCCTGGGCGCTGGGGAGCAGCGCGTACCCGAGCAACGCCGCCGCGAGCGCGAGACCGAGCACGCTGGGCGTCAGCAGCACATAGTCGTTCTCGCTAAGGAGCGCCGCGGACGAGGCACTGTGGAGCATGTCGTGCTTCAGGCGAGGCGTGGAACGGGAATGCGTACGAGCATCGGCGCTCGCTCGTCTCTACAGACGAACCATGATGCTGTCAACGTTCGCGATGTGGTTTGCGAGGGAGATGCGCACTTGGAGAATCATGACACTTGGCCGTTCGGATTCTTCCATTTTGGCCAATGAATACGTGGTCATTGTATTATCCGCCAATCATACAGGACAATAGGGAGGAGGTCCTGATTTACGACCATGCCACTGTTACTTGAGACCGTACCTCGTTCTGATTTCGTGCAGGCAGCGTCCCAGTTAATGCGGACATGTCCAACAGCAGCATGTGAGCTCATGGGAACAGCAACTTGGCTCTGCACCTTTGCACTATATCCTTTTTTTTGCGTCGCACTGCAAGAGTCGGACAAAATGCAGCAGCAGCAGCAGTTGTGCTCCAGGAACGTTCCAGTCTTGGAGGCGCCTATCCAGTGAGCACACTTGAAGCCATTCATGCTGATGACGAGCCGCCGCGATTTCTGCTCGGATGGGTTCGCCTTTTTCGACAATGGAACAATTGGCAGCACCACCCAACGGCTCCCATGCGCAAAATGGCGCAACGTCATGCACGTGGAAAGAATCGAGCGGGGCGAGTACGTTTCCACTCGCAGGGCGTTTGTCCACGATCGATGTCAGTATCAACGTGTCCAGTTCCAGCCTCTCGCTCATTTTCTCTCGCAGTCCTCAACTTTCTTCGCTCCCACTCGACTGCTCAACGAAAGCATGTGGGGCGCTACCAGCTTTTCCGCAGCGAGCCTTCTCGATGCACTCGTTTCGTCGCCGTCTTCGCTTCTCGTGCTCCTCTGTGCGATTGCCGCCGGATGGTACATTTGCGCGTCTTCCGAGCAACTTCGAGTGCTTGGCACATTACCACGTCCGAAGTCCACACTCCCAGTGCTCGGGAATACGCTCGATCTCATGTTTCGCCAGCGAGACCGCTTCCACGACTGGATCACCGAGGAGTGCAAGCGCCAGAACGGAAAGCCGTGGCTCTTGACGGCCATTGGCCGCCCTCCGTCGATCGTGGTCAGCACTGCCGACGCTTTCGAAGACGTGCTCAGTAAGCAGTTCAAGACGTTTGAGAAAGGTCCATTAGACCGAATGATCTCAAAGGACCTGTTTGGTCAAGGCATCTTTAGTTCCGACGGCGTCAACTGGATGCATCAACGCAAGACAGCGAGCCATTTGTTTTCGCTTCAGATGATGCGCGAGATCATGGAGCGAGTGGTCTTGGAGGAGACAGCGAACGTCTGCAATATCTTGGACGCTGCTTGCGAGAGCCACGAGCAAGTCGAGTTCAAGGACCTGGTGGACTATTTCTCGACGGGTGTTTTCGTGCGCATCGGCTTCGGCGTCGACCTTGGGTGTCTGAAGAACAAGCAGGAGCCGGAGTTTTTCCGCGCCTTCTCGCGGTGCTCCGCGGCGATCGGTCACCGCATCCACCAACCCATGTGGCTCTGGCGACTCAAGCGGTTCTTGGACGTCGGCATCGAGAAGCAGTTCAAGAAGGATATCAAGCTCGTCAATGACAAGATCTATGAGGTGATCGACAGATCCATGACCATCAATGCAAATACAAAGGAAAACAGAGAGGATGGAGCCGCGGTGCCACCAACGAAAGACCTCATTTCGCTGTTCCTTGCGAAAGAATGCAGCGAGTACAAAGATGGCGACGAGACGGTGCGAGTTGAGACGACCCCGCAACTGATTCGTGATATCGCACTGAACTTTATCGGCGCGGGGCGCGGCACGACGTCATACTCCTTCTCGTGGTTCATCGTAATGATGAATCGGTACCCTGATGTCATGAAGAAAGTCCGCGATGAACTGCAAACCGTGCTGCCTGAACCCTGTCAGGGTACCAAGAAAATCCCGACTGTCGAGGACGTGCAGAAGCTGGTGTACCTGGAAGCTGCGCTCAAGGAGAGTCTTCGACTCAATCCTCCGGGACCAGCGAACGCTCGGACAGCAAACAAAGACACGACTCTCAGCGACGGTACCTTCATCAAGGCTGGAACTCGGGTGCTTCTGCCGACGTATGCACTGTCGCGGATGAGCTGGGTATGGGGCAACGATGCATGCGAGTACAAGCCCGAGCGCTGGATTGACCCGACCACTGGTAAATTGTTCGTGGTGTCGCCGTACAAGTTTATGATCTTCCACGCTGGACCGCGTCTGTGTCTTGGAATCAAGTTGGCGATGATGGAACTCAAGATCGTGCTCGCGACGATGCTCAGCAGATACGAGCTCAAGATCACGCAAAATCCGTTTGAGATTCGCTACGCGACCTCCATCGTGCTGCCTGTCAAGGGACATCTCTACGTGAACGTTACGCATGCTAGCAACGCCAAAGCGCCTGCGTCTCCTGGTCCAGTTGATTGCGCCATTGGTGCTGGCGGCGCCTAACCCGAAGCTGTGAATTGCTTTCGTGGCACATGGTTTTTTGCCTCGTGTATGTAGCTTTGTCAATGTATGTACTCGTTTGTCACCCAAATCTGCGACACAGTTTGCCTTCGCGATTCGAGCCGAACGATATGGTTTAGAGTTAAGATCGTAAGCTTTTCATTCTATCAGAATATTTTGTTTTAGCAACTGCATGCCTTGATATGAAATACCTGGCTGCTACTGCTGGGAAGCTGGTTTCGCTAGAGACCCACCATAGAGTGGCGCTCGACGAAGAGTTACCACATGAACCGCGCAATGGAACCGTCCACCCACGTGTAGGGCTTCATCAGATAAATGTACAATGTGGCCACGTTGACAACTGAATACGCGACGATCGTCGTCCACAACTGCAGCACGTGTTGCTATTTGGAAAGCAAAGACAGTCAACGGTGTCAGTTGTGGCAGTCCGACCGCAGTAGTATGAATAATAAGCAGTAAATGCTCACCTGTCTGGTGTTCAGGTGGAAAAGAAGAAATGGAAGCAGGAAGTATCGTGGCCTGGAACAAAACAAATATCACATGACTGATCACTCTGCCAGATGCATGGACACCCACCGCAAACCAACGGCTCGGGAAGATACGTACTCGACAAGAGGCGATGGCACAAGCACCAAGGATACAGCGATTGCATACACGAGCATCCACAGCGGCGAGCGATTTCGACCTGTGACACACACAGTATAAAGACTGGTGAGTGACGCAATACCTTCGATCGAAGAGAAACAATGCTTCAGCGTACGCAATTCCGTCCAGCAGCGCCACCCAAAGAAGAGATAAAGCGACCCCGGCAGGTACTTCGCGAGCGGATGCTTCAAGAAGAACTTTCGCCAAATGTAGAATGTGTAGTGGCGGTTGTCTGCGAGCATAAATGGGTGCACGGGGCTGAAGAACACGATGGCGAGCAGCATCGCGACCACGACGCACACCATGAACAGCAGACCCTTGGCGTCCTTTGCGTTGCGGCGCACGGAATCGGCAAACTGCTTGACGTTACCAGGTGTAAACAGGCTGGTTCCGAAGCCCGAGGCTAAAACAACGGTGAAGTACAGGATCTGCGCGCCATGGAAGCCTGCCTGGTGGTTGGATTTGTCACCGACGACGATCCCGCCGTTCTTGACGAGGAAGACGACAAAGGCTACTGCGATGGCGACGAATGGCCACACGAGCTGGAGCAGCGAAACGACGTTGGTGCAAACCACCACCAGAAAGTTGATAAATACGCGACGAGCACTACACCAATGTCATCACGATCAAGTTAGCAATGCGCTTCAGACGGCAATGGGTGGATGGAGGGAGGACAGTACCTGTATCGAACGACAATGGAGTCGCTCAGTCGTGCGTCCTGCTTGGTCGATCTGCGATACAATAACACGATCACAGATGACAACCTCTTTTGCTAAACCCAGACTGCTCAATGTGTGCTGAGTTTACCCGTAGATGTAGCTGCCGTGCGAGAGCTCGACGTATTTGACGACGACTGTTCCTGCCACAAACGCCACCCAAATGATGTTGGTCTGACGAAAAAAGACAGCGATGGTGCCGCTCTGTTTACGTGGTGCATGTGTTGTGCGAACACGAGTTTCGTAAGAAGAGAAAACAAGCAGAATGAATGGAGTGAGCTCATGAACAGCGCAGGTTGTGAGAGATGCAGCAGGAACGCACCAGCGCGCTGAGAACGTAGCTCCCGCGAGCCGATGGGTAAACCCGCAGGTCCACGCGTTCCGCGAGGTAGTACATGAGCAGCACGAAGAAGATGGCGCCACTGTCCGTGTAGAAGAGGAACGTGAAGAAGAAGTGGATCGGGAACGTCGCGAGCATCAGCGCGTGGGCAATCGGCTGCGACTCGGTCGGCTGCGTCGTCGGATGCAGGGTGAAGATGTTAGAAGCGCACTCGTGCCTGCTCTAAACAGCAAACGTACCACGATCCGCGCGCGCAGTTTCATGAGCAGGAGCGCGCTGCTGACTGCGAAGAGCACGTTGATGCTTCGCAGCACGGACACCGAGCAGAACGCAGCGGCACTGACTGCACTCACTCCATGCGCATACAGCGTCGCGACCACGTACAAGCCCGGGAACGTCGTGATCTTGGGGTCCCACTCGTCTACACACACCAGCAGGTCCAACGCGTGAGTCCATCTGTGCTGGTCCTCCGCAGCGTCCAATGCAACATGCAGCGCACCGAATCGCCCGGCACAGTACTTCTGCGTCTGCGGAATATGGAAAATCTCGTCCTACACGCACTGATTGTGAGCGTCCACGCTCATTAGGATCATGCGCATCCTCGTCTGGCTGGCGTACCATGTACGCCTCGGGGGCGTCGCGGTTCACGCGCGCGAGGACGGCGGCGTAGACGGCGCCCAGCGCCAGCGCCACGCCCACTTGCGCGCGCATCGTCATCTGTCTCTGTCTGACGGATGCTCGAAATGGAACATGGTGGGTACGTGTAACCTACGTGGCGACTTGTGGGGGTACAGTTGAGACGTAACCGATCCCTAAAATAGTGCCAAGTCCCTAGAAGCAAAGTAGTACAAAAAATGCTTTGTTGTATGTCTCGTTATGTTACACGCCCCATTTTGCTTTTTGCTGCGATCCCGCCTGCAGTTTTCCCGCCGCCGTTCAAAACCTATTATTCTTGTCACTGTTGCACCGCCGATCGAAAGGTGTGTACGACTGACTGACTCTACAAGCAGTATGTTGGTGTACTCCCCGCAAAAGCGAGACAAATCTGCCGATTCACCAGACGTGCATCCGACTCGGCAGTACCGAGTCAAACGGAAACGGTTGAAAGTGAGCAAAAATGGTCGTGATTCCTGCTGACTGCGTTTTTGCGGTTCAGCTTTGTGCTGTTCTGCGTGCCCATAGTTCAGTCATGCAATCGTGCAAAGGAGCAAGAAGGCAAACTCCTCTGATTAAATCCCCGTTTTTCTTGGTTCAAAGTTACAGTACAGTAGTAAAATATGGTGCGTCTCATGCTGTAATAGTGAAGCCCGTGCACGTCTCATATGAGGAACTGCTAGCGAAGCACTTAGCTGCAATGAATTTACTCTTGTTCAGGCACAGAGAGAGGCGTGAGTGGGGCGGAGGCTCTGTTGTGCTGCTTTATCGAACCAAACAATGAATTCAGACTGGCAGAACGAACTTCGCCTCGAAGAAATCCATAGTCTTCCCCGATGACGCGACGATACAGTAAACAGCGAAGTCGGGAATGCGAGGCCTTGTCGATATAGACGTTTCAGCAACGCTTTTGACTTCTTTTATGAGCGAGGGGTGCAAGAAGAATCCAAGTATGAAAAGAGAATGTTCACATTGCTGCCATCGCTTCTCCACGCACGCAACTAAATCGTCTCCATACATCAAATTGCTTGAACATTCGAGAAATATGTCGCGAAAAGACGTAACGACATCAGCCACTGTGTTTTCACCTCGCTGCAAACAGATGAAAACACAGTGGCTGATGCCTATCGTTGCAAACAATAGGAAGCCACCGACAATGGTGCTATGAATCGCTCAGCAACAGTGACATCGCTCCAAAAGTCTCGCTCACCAAACACATTCAATGCCACCTGGACGCCACGCGATTCAAACCACAGCGTTTCCAACGCAGCTCGACGCGCAACGAAATAGCAAAGTGAGCTTGCATAGAGTTCCAGCGTGTCTTGCACAACGGAGAAAAGCCAATTCTGCACCATGGATTCGCCGCATGGTGTCGCGGGCGCATCGTAACCACTTCGATGAGGACGTATTCAAACAATTGACTGTTTCTGCCGCTTGGGTTGCTATCGCCTGAAAGCTTGTTTTCAGAACACCCTTCACCAGATAGTTGATCTCATTGGTAAAAACACAATAGAAATGCCGTTTGCGGCCGGCGAACAGCGAGAACCCGTCGAGCACGCAGCACTGGCCTGTGTTGTCTATAACAACAGCACCTGTAGTCCAACCTTCACGGACTGCCTTGTGGAGAATGTTATCAAGTTGCTCTGCGATTGCAAGATTGTCATGGCGCGATCCAGCCTCCGACAGCGTGTACATTAGCGTGCTTCTGAAGAGGGACAGCTTGCACCCCCAACACATGGTGCTGTGATGCACGTTGCCAAAAATCAAACAACAAGTTCATGCGACCACTTGCATTTGCTTGCTTCTTCTTCAGCGTGATAAAGTATGTTCCGTCAAAATTCAACCGCCCAACGTTTTACGCTTAGGGGGGTAACCGGAGACTCCGGGGCTCATGAGCTCAAACAACTGGAAGGTCGGCTCGTTTTCAACGAAAAAATCAGCCAGCTTGTTCTCGTATTGAAACTCGACCAGATTGCGCTCGAATTTTTCCCACCTTGTTCTTGCACCACTTAAATCCAGCGTGCACACCATGCCGTTTTTGTTCCCTCTATTCAGCAGTGTCGACGCTGCAAAGATCATCGTCGAAAGCTATCTTTTGCCTTGTGTTGGACGAGAAATCTAACGCGCAACGTTCGCAACGCTGAAAGGATCTTCACAGCCTTCTCTTCTCGAGTCGACGTCGTACACTCTCATGCAGAACTTACAGTGATAGACGATTCAATTTTGGGGGCGTTATGTCGATTCGTTCGAAGTGCTCACGTTCAGCGCAAAGTGGGCGGTCTAGCGTTGTTCGTGTTGCGCAGAAAAGATTGAAATACGCCTCGAGTCCGCTCTCGGATTTCGTCGTGAGTACGCAGGAAGTGTGATGGATCTTCATGATGTGCAAAACTAAACTGGTAACAAAAAAAATAGCTGCAAAAATATTTTTTTACGACCTTGTTGTTTTGGGGCAATCTGAACTTTTTGCTCCAGTTTATTTGCAGTGCCAAACTACTGTATGCCGTCATGGTGTCCCTCCCTCTATTTATGCCCCACTTAAATAGAACGCCACTTAGAGACTGGGGGGCAAGCGCTATCCCTTATAGCAATTCTATACGCAAACAAGAACCCACCCCGTTTAGTGTCCCTGTTTTTCATGGGGTACTAACGCATTACCTCATGGACCCCATTCGAGGATTAACGCAATACCCCAGAGACATTCGAGCACATTGTCCAACCCTGTTCAGTTTTAGAGTCTATTTGGTTTTAGAGTCAAAACTTTTGGCCAATAGGAATACTCTACCCTGTCGCCTCCAAAATAGCACGAAGCATGCTCAATAAGAAGCCATCATTTGTTCACGCCTCTTGGCGTCATTGGGTCAATGGATCGTCTCCCAGATCCTCATTGGACCTCGAGAGGGTACTTGATTGTGAAGTTCGTGCTCTTTGCCGTCTGGACTAAACGAACACCCACAAGAGATGCCGCCCGTTCGCAACGACTGCAAAGCCATTATGTCGTTTTGGTTGGCGGTGGTGGCTTTGTGTGCGACTTGTGCATGAACAGGTTCACAGTTGAAGGCATTTGGCCGACTAGGATTGGCTCGTCTCACACTCGATAATCGAGTTCGCCCATACAGCTGATAACTTCTGGCATTCGCGAGTGCAACTCTCACTGGCGTCAATGCGGTCTGGTGGTGGGCGCGAAGAATGTTCGCTCACGTAAAATGCCAAAACGTGTACGCGAACATCCTTTGGTGTCAGTATGTGTGAGAAGCGAGCAGCGAAAGCCAAAATGGTGGCACTAGATGCGCAATAAACCCCGATCACCATGCCCCTGCTTTGATCTCTTTCCAAAGGGTATGCCGACTGAGCGGTGATCACTAATGATGGACGGAAGCCTTTCTCCTGTCGCCATGCGCATGCCTCTCCTCTCCTCTGGCTCAAGTTTCCCGCGGCCGGTCCTGCCTCAACGGGAAGGCGCCCACGATCCTCCAGTGCAAGCCCAAGACCTCGCTCCCTTCTGATGGTCTCAGTCTCCAACCCACCACTTCAGGCGCACGTGCTGTTCGAACCAATTCAACCTCATGCTCGACAGCGCTGCTTTCTTCGCCGCGCTCTGCGAAGCGCTGACACCGTCTGCACTCACGTTGACGTGCATCTTCGCGATTCTCGGGTACCTCCTCGTTCCTGACGCCAAGTTGCGCGCCGTGCGCCATTTGCCGACTCCGAAATCGTCGCTGCCGATCCTGTTCAACATGTTGGACCTCATGTTCACCTACAAAGGACGGCTGTACGACTTTCTGCTCGACAACAGCCGTCTGAACGACGGGAAGCCCTGGC
>JAADVP010001100.1:0-11054 GCA_023335675.1 Globisporangium solare | reverse complement strand
CCCCCCCCCCCCCTCAAGTCGCAGAGAAAAAAGCGAGTGCGCGCTTGCTCGTTGACAGAACCCACAAATACTGGTCGACTGCGGTGGATCGATGTTATTACCCAGGAATTCGGCGCGGAATACGCTTTCTTTTGCATGCTTTCGCGGAAAAATGGATTTCGGAAGCGGCTCATTTACGTGGCTTCGCATAAGCACTTCGAAATCGTCATTGTCATAGCCATCATAGCAAACTCGGTCATATTGGGGCTTTCTGACTTCATTGTCGTCGATTCTGACTTGAATCCCGCTAGCAGCGGACTGAGGTATCAAAACGGTGTCATGGTCGCAGCGCATTCGTATCGGAATCGTCTACTCGAGCTCTCAGAGGTCCCGTTTACGACAATATTTACCGCGGAATGTGTGATAAAAATCGCTGCGATGGGATTTATCTCTGGGAAGGGTTCGTACCTCCGCGATTCGTGGAATCTGTTGGATTTCATCGTTGTTATCTCCAGGTACGAACTATCGCATTTGAACTACTGAGGTACGGCTGATCAGGGCTAATGATTCACGCGCACATTCCAATCGTCTTATGCAGCATAGTAGCATCGCTGCCAGGAATGCCAAATGTGTCCGCGATTTGTACGATTCGAATGCTCCGACCGCTTCGCTCTCTTTCAGTGATCCCAGGGATGCGGCGGCTCATCACTGCACTTCTGAAAGCGCTTCCTGCCCTCGGAAACGTTGTGATTCTTCAGATTTTTGTGTTTTTCATCTTCGGAATTCTTGGAATCCAGCTCTTTGGTGGTGGTATGAATCGGCGATGCCGACTGACAGAGTTTCCGGTAAAGCTACCGTCAAATAGTACTGGCAGTGCTGCCGACTGGCCAATTCCAGACGAGTATCTAACGCAAGTGCTGACCAACCCGGGCGATTTTAGGTGTCTTGATGCTCCAGTACTGGAATACCACGACAATCGTACAAGCGTGTTCACCGAAGAGACGTCTCCGTGGAATAAGCTGCAAGACTGTTTCTGGCCCGTTGACGATTCCGATCAGCAACTTTGTGCTGCACCGGGCCAATCAGGAAACCACCAGTGCTCGTCGGAGACAACGTACGGGTCCAATTATGACGCGTTTGGGAATGCTCGGTTCCAGTTTCACAAGGCCATGGATTATGCGCTTTATGGTATGGACCTGAATTGGGGTTACACGCAGTTTGACGACATTGGTGGCGCGTTTCTGACCATTTTCCAGTCGATTACGCAAGAAGGCTGGACACTGACCATGTACATGGTGGTGGATTCGTCGCAGCCTGTCATTGGCCCGTTATTCTTCGTCGCTCTGATCATCTTCGCGTCGTTCTTCGTGATGAATCTCGCGCTCGCTGTCATTACAGAAAAGTCCAACATCGACGATGACGGAAGCGGACCGACAACGGCAGAAAAAAGGAGCTATTGCTGAAAACAGAGGCAGCGAGGCTGAGCCTAAAGCCTCGCTTGCCTTGGCTATTCAAGATCGTGTCCCACCCGTACTTCTCGAATCTGGTCATGCTCGTGATTTTGGGCAATACGGTTGTATTGGCTCTCGACCACTACCCGATGCCGCCGCAATTGGACTCCGACTTGGAGATCGTCAACTTTGGGCTCTCGTGCTTCTTCATTGTCGAGATGATACTCAAGCTGATCGGATTGGGTTTACGACAATGTTCGCGCGACCGATTCAACGTGTTTGATGCTTTCGTTGTCACGACCGGTGTCCTCGAGCTGATTGCTTCTCCACCGTCGTTTTTGTCCGACAATCCTCCCAAGAAAGGTGCTGTCTCAGCTCTGCGATCACTTCGTCTTTTCCGAATCTTCAAGCTCGCTCGAGACTGGAGAGATTTGCGCGAGCTCCTGGCTATGATTGTTGGTGTGGTGGCGAGCATTGGAAACTTCGGCGTGCTCCTCTTCCTTTTTATCTGCGTCTACGCATCGGTTGGGTTACAGGTGAGGCTGCACTGACTGTCATCTGACTTGACTTGCATCAGCTAAATCTCCTGCGGTTCGCCATCTGCTTATCGCTTGTAGTTTTTTGCGAATACGATGAGATGCGACAGCGAAGGGTACGCGATGCCAACGCATGACGTCAGCTTTTGGACTGGAAAGGTAAATTATGTGTTCCCACCCTTGTAAACCGTTTTTGCAAGTAATGACTCATGCTGTTGATGCAGGTGCCTCGGAACAACTTTGACACGTTGCTATGGCTGATGGTGACTGTTTTCCAAGTAATCACTGGGGAGAACTGGAATAACATCATGTACGGCACGACGCGCGGCAACGGGATGATTGCATGCATCTACTTCATCTCTCTCGTACGTTCCGGCAGTGTTTTTCTTCTTTTTTCTGCAAATGACGCGGGCACGATTGATGTCTAACTTGGTTGTGTGTGTAGGTGATATTCGGCAATTTAGTGCTCATGAACCTCTTCCTGGCTCTGCTCTTGGACAATTTCAGTTTGGACGATGGAGACGAAGAGAAAGTCAAGGAGAAACAAGAGGATATGGAAATTCTGGCCCAGGAAATGTCCACCATGAAGGTGGCTCCTCTTCCAGCAGATGAAAGGTGCCGGCCGCGACTCAGCTTCCGTGGGTCTGTGAACACTCTGGAGCATCCGTTCGTAGACACAAAGGCGATTTTCGAAGATGAGGACGATGAGGAAGAAAATGTTCACAACGTGGATTTAGACCAACTGTCGAAGGAACTTGATCCTAGAGCCTATTTTTCGCCAAAGAACAAAATAGCAAGGTCTGACATCATAAAGCCTCCAAGTTCCAAGCAATCATATCCAGTTATGCGCGCCCCGTCCAAGAACCGAGTCGTTGAAATAGACAGCATGCCGCCTAAGCGAGAGTCGAAGCTGGGCATAAGCAATGCTGACGATCCCCCAAGCGAGGATCCATTTCTGCTGCTGCCCACAAAAGGGAAAACGTTGTTCCTGTTTTCCGAGAAAAGCTGGCTTCGCAGAGTCTCGTATCGACTGATATCGCATCCGCTCTTCGACGAGACTATCCTGGGCCTGATCGTGCTTTCATCGATCTCTCTAGCTGTGGATAATCCGCTGTACGACCCAGCATCCAATTTATCGAGATTCCTCAAGCGCATGGATAATGCGTTTGCGATCGTCTTTTGCGCGGAAATGGCGGTCAAGATCATCGCGCTCGGGCTCGTCATCGACAAAGGCGCGTACTTGCGGAACAGTTGGAATATCCTGGATTGCGGTATCATGGTCACCTCCATGATCATGCTGATCGCAGAGTCATCTGGAGGCGGCAAGAAAGGCCTCAAGTCGCTGCGAGGATTGCGCACGTTTCGGCCTCTCCGTATGATCAGTCGACGGCCCGGGCTCAAGCTGGTGGCGAATGCGCTCATCAAGTCCATCCCTCGAGTGGTCAACGTCCTCTCGGTGTGCATGATGTTCTTCTTCATCTTCAGCATCGTGGCGGTCAACTACTTGGAAGGCACCTTCTACTCGTGCCAAGGCGACGTCTTCGATGGCCTTTCACCTGAGCAGCAGAATTTCTTGGTCTCTCCAGTCTCGTGGAGCAATACGACAGTGGTACAACAAAGCTGGTTTGCGAACATGACATGCACAGGATTCGCCACAAGCACAGCATCCAAGATCACGTCTCGATACATTTGTGAATGCTGGGGAGCGGAGTGGGACAAGGTGATGGCAGAAAACTTTGACCACGTCGGTAAGGCCATGCCGACATTTTACGAGATCGCAACCACCGAAGGATGGGCAGACGTGATGATGGCGGCCATTGGCTCAACCGAAATTGACATGCAGCCGATCCGCGACAACAATGAGAACTGGGCGTACTTTTTCCTGGCATTCATCATGGTCGGCCATTTCTTCGCTGTAAACCTGTTTATCGGTGCCATCATCGACAACTTTAACCGCATGAAGGCTGCACTTGGCGGGGATTCCATGCTCACGCCAGAGCAGCGTAAGTGGATCGAAGCGCAAAAGGTGGCGCGGCGCGTGGGACCGATCCGAATCATCAAGCTGCCCAAGCACCCGACAAGACGCATGTTCTTTGACTTGGTGAAAGATCCCAAGTTCGAGTGGGCGATCATGGGATGCATCATCGTCAACACGCTGCTGATGGCGACCCAGTGTTTTGGAGAAGCGACGATCCAGCTCATTGTCGTGAATATCTTGAACGAGATCTTCGCTGCGGTGTTCACGTTGGAAGCAGCGATGAAGCTGATCGCGTTCAAATGGGAGTACTTCAACGAGAACTGGAATCGCTTCGACTTTTTCGTCGTGTGCGGAACCCTGGAGAGTGTGCTCATTGAAGCCATCACCGGGACGTCCGCGCGGTCGATCGCGATGTTTGTGCGTGTATCCCGCGTGACAAGAACCATTCGGCCCGTCAAGGCGTCGAAGAGCGTCCATCACATCTTGCTCACACTGTACATCGCGCTTCCGGGACTGAGCAACGTCGCGCCGATCCTGTTCTTGATACCCTTTACCTACGCGACCATGGGCGTCCAGATGTTTGCGAAAGTCGCGTTCTCCGACAACATTGACTCGCACGCAAACTTTCAGGATTTCTTCACGGCCGTGCTGTTCCTCTTGCGCGCCGCGATGGGCGAAGCGTGGGATTACTGTATGCACGACCTCGCATCAAGAACGGACGGCTGCGTCGACGACCCCGACTACGACCCCAACATGTGCGGCTTCAACAACTTTGAGGGCTGTACCCCATTGAACGGCTGCGAGAGCTCGCTCTCCTTTGTGTACTTTTGCACGTTTACGCTGCTCGTGACGTACGTGATGCTCAATCTGACGATTGCCGTCATTCTCGAGAGTTTCTCACAGTCCCAAGAAGACGACGAGGCGTTCATCGAGCCTGAGCTGCTCGAGGAATTCCAGTTCAAGTGGGCCGATATCGACAAAAAGGCGAGGGGCTTGGTGCGCGCGACAAAGTTGATGACGCTCGTGAGCATCCTGGACCCGCCGCTGGGGAAACACGGCGTGAACCTGAGCAAATCCGACTTCCTTCGATACATGCGTGAGTGCTTGTGTGTTGCACGCTTGCGAGTGGTAGAAAGGCTCAAACTCCGGGCGTGTCTGTGTGCTTTTGCTGCTCTAGGTGGCCTCGATTTGCCTCTGTACGAAGGCGAGACGATGCATTTCAAGGATGCTCTGCTCAGCATGGCACAAGAGATGGTCAAAGAGGTACGCTGCATGGACAGCGCTGGTCTCAGTCGCCATATTTGACTCACACCTCACATGGTATTACTGTTTTGCTGCTCGCAGAGTCTCGCGGGCTCGGGCGATCCGAACGAGATCTCGCAGATCGGACCGCCCGCGGAGGAGGAGTGCGACGTGCCGCCCATGGATTTCTACGCGCAAGAGTGCTTCGCCGTCGTGCTCATCCAGCGTAGCGTAGCAGCGTGGCTGCGTACCAAGCGCGAGCTCGAGAAGCAGTACATGGAGGAGTACAAGAACAAGATCAAGAAGCCGAGCGGGCGACCCAAGAAAGTGCGCGACGCGCGCGTGTACACCATAGGATAATAGATAGGAAAGGTCACACTTTCGACGCTTTCTCAAACACAGGAAGCAGCCTCCAAATAGATTTTATATTGGTGCAGATGGCCGTACCTCGCTCGCACTTCGGCATGCAAGCGAAAGCTTCTGCTGCCTGACTCTCCCAGCGTGCGTATCTGCGGGCGGAAACATGCATGCGTCGTGGCGGCTCTATCGTCTGCTTCCTCGTCCACGGTAGCCGTCGCGTCTGCTGCTCTCTCGTTGCTCTACGCGCCCCACAAAGCACAAATGCACATGCCAAACACGAACATTAGAGACCTCTTTCGCGACCCATGACAATCGAAGCAACAGATAGATAGCGTACCTTTTCGGAATGCCCAGTCGACGTGGATCGTGGAGCCGAGGATCTCCTCTCCGTCCATGGCCTCCATAGCCGCTTTCGCGTCTTCGAAGCTCTCGAACTCCACGAGCGCGTACCCTTTCACGAAGCCTGTCCGTCGGTTCAGGTTCAAGTGCAGGTTCTTCACGGGCGTGTCGACGCCAAACGCGTCCAAAATGTCCTCTTCCTGTGCCTCCTCGTGCACGCCGCTCACAAACAGGATCCAGCCTTCCACGGACTTGAGCGCACTGTCGTCGTCCCGCGACGTGTCTCCGCGGATATTGAGCTTCTCAAACACACCATTTTCGTCCGGGTACCGCTCCGCGTCCATCGCGGCCGAGCCCTTGCCGCGGCCCTTGACCACGCGGCGGCCCGACGACGACGACGACGACGATGACGACGACTGCTGCATCACCACGCGGCGGCCCGAGGAGCGGCTGCCGCTCTTCGCCTCACGCTTGACGTCCTCCTCCTCCTCCGTGGCCATGGCCGTGTCGCTCTCGTAGTCCACTTCGTCCGCCATGGTTCGCGCGCTGCTGCTGCTGGTTGCTCTTCCGGCAGGTTGTTCGCAGTTCGATGATACGGCGGTGTGTATATCCGATGGCAACGCGCCACTTGTCGGTAGTGCTCGCACCCGATTAAGTGCGAATCGGACTTAGCTGGATGCAGCAAACATTGGGGTTCGAAGAGCTGCAAGCGATATGCGTTCATCATGTAGCTGAGGAAAGCGCTGCATGCGCGCAGCTTGCACGCAGCGAGAGCCGCACGAGCGCATGCGCCGGAGCGTCTTTTGAACAACAAGCAAGCAGCAGCAAACGGGGGGCACGCAAGTTGTCTTTTTACATTCGAGAGAGAGGAGGGAACAAAAGGGGCCGGAGGCAAAACACGGGAAAAAGTGATGTCAAATGTCGTGCCACATGTCGTCGTTATAGGACGGCGGCGGCGATCTCGCCGTCGCGGTCGTCGTCGAGGTCGCCGTCCCAAGCGCCACGGCCGACGAGTTCATAGAGGTCGGCGCAGTCGAGGTCGTCGTCGGCGCGGTCTTGGCTGCTGCAGCTGCAATGCGTCTCACGTCAGACGTTCTTTGAGCGGAAGCGTTGAAAACAGCGCTGCAAAGGCTCACCTTGTTGCACAGCGTCGGCGATGCGGTTGTCTTGGTCTTCGATTAGCTCCGCCTTGATCGCAATGTCGTTCGCGCGCTCGCCAGGGATCACGACCACACCGTTGATGTCGGCGCGGATGATGTCAGCATTGCGCACGACGCACCCGGCGACCACGATCGGGCACCCGACGTCGACCACCGTCGTCGCGCCGCGCTGGCCGTGCACGGACGTGCCCCGAGAGAACGCGGGGAACCCAATCGAGCTCATTTCTTGGATGTCGCGCACACGGCCGTCGGTCACAACGGCAGCGACGCTGCGCGCCTTGGACGCTGTCGCCAGGAGGCCGCCAAACACTGCCGACGTCGAGCCCTCGGGCGCACTGATCACGATCACTTGGCCCACCTCGGCCGTGTCGACATAGTTGAACGGCAGCTTCTTCACGACGGGGCCGTTCGCAGGCATCACTTTCACTGTCAGCGCCGGGCCACAAATGTTGACGGACAGCGGGTTATCGTAGCCTCGCACGAGGTCGACGTCGACGAGGTGGCCCTGGATCTTCATCTGCGCCATGGCGTCCGCGATCGCGCACGTGGAGGTCTTGGCGAGCCGCAGCAGCAGGTCCGTGTCGAGCGCGATCTCCGTGTCGAGCATGCCTGCGATGAGATGGTGGTCAGCGCGTTTCAGTCCCTGCAATACATGGTGGTTTTGAGAAGCAGCAGCAGCGTACGCACCGGCAGCGCCCGAGACCGCGAGCGACGCCGCCGCGACCGCCACCGAGACGCCGCCGGCGCCGCCATTGCCGCCCGTCGACGACCGCTGGTTGCTCTGGAACGTCGGGCTGCAGCCCGACTGCTTCAGATGCTCGGCGAGCCGCGTCGCGTTGGACGCATACTGCTTCTGGCACTTCTTGCACTCGTAGCGCACGAGCCCCTTGCCGTCGAGCGGATCGAGCCGCGAGAAGTAGTCGTACACGTTGCTCGGTTTGCGACCCATGCGTGCTTGTTATATTTCGCTGTTACTTTGCTTGGAAGAAAACGGCGCGAGGTTATTTATTCGCGCTTCAGCTTCTTGGACGAGAGCGCGGCTGGGGCGGAGGCGGCGGCGGCGGCAAGCAGCGGCGCTGTTTGTTTTCTTTTCTTGGTGAGCTGTTGGTTTTTTTCTTTCTTTCTTTCTTCTTTTTTGTTCGCTTGCGGCGAACTGCGAAAGAAACAAACTGGTGGGTGGGTCTGTGGCGCGCGGCGGCAGTTGGTAAGAATGAAAGGAAATGGGCGGGAACAAATCGCGCGAGGTTTTTTCATTCCTTGCAGCGGCAGGAATGTTTCCGAGACGGTAAATAACCTCGGGCAGCCAACAAACGAGGCAGAGTAGAGTGCACAGTTTAGAGGGGAGCAGATCGAAGATTGGGAAAAGAAAGGGAAAAATACGGTGTCGTAACTTACGGCACGTCTCTGACCCCTAAAACCTGTTTTTTTTCTTTTTTTGCACGGTATGAAATTTTACTGGTTGGGAACCAAAAGGTTTCGAATATGCCCCATGCGTTTGGTTAAAGGACACAGAATAGACCATCATTCGCAGTCGCGTTAGGTTCGCATGCAATACGTGTGCTCCCTCCTCCTGCTAGTTGTCGTCGCCCTTCTGTTGATGCACCAGAACTGGACGGTACTGCACACCGAAGGCATCCAGCGCTGCCCCGCAAAGCTCTTCGAGAGCGTCCGCTAGAGCTGCAGCAGGAGAAAGGAACGCCTTCAACTCCGCAAGCGCCTCATGCTGCGCGGCTTGGCCCTCCAGGTACGCGACAGCCTCAGGAAAGTGCGCACTGCAGTCGGCAATGAACTCCATCTCGAGCTCGTTGACGACGACCGTGTTCATGTCCATCGCTAGTCCAGCACTGTTGCTCTCGTGGACGCTCTCCTTCACTGCTGCGTCCACTCGATCACGCTGAACGAACATCAGGGTACCCATGGGCTGCACTGCACGGATCGCAAGCGTAGCCGACGCCTCGGTGCCGCAAAAGTCGAGAACTCCGTCAAACGGCGTCTGGTGTGGCGGCAGCACGTCCTTGAGAGCACCGGCATCGGAAATATTGAGCTGTCGCAAGGTAGCGCGGTCTCGCACTTGGTGCAGGAACTTGTCGTTGCTCCCGGTGACGAAAATGTGGATATCCCCCTGGGCGAATCTCAGCTCTCGCTGCGCATAGCGTACGAAAAGGCCAACTGTGCACAGCGTAGCAGCATCAGCGACGATCGCGAGAGTACGCAAGTCACGCTCTTTAACCAGTTTCGCTACGCGGAACACCACCGCGTGGTCGTCCACGAGCAGCGCGAGTTCATCGGGGAGCGTGGAGCTCGGCAGGACATACAGATTTTCTATGGGAAGCACGAGGTACTCGGCCAATGAGCCAGAGAGAGCACTCACGCCGAAATGTGTCTGGTGCGAGCACTGCGAGCGTGTGGCTTCATTCGCATCGCACGCACCGCACGCAAGACTCGATGACCCAAGAATGACGCGATCTTGTTCCTTAACCGAGGTCGTGTCTCCGTTGCCGCTGTGCTGGTCGCGCACCTGCTCGACAACGCCTACGAACACTCGACCAAGCACACCACGCCTCCCGCGCACCTGTCCTTTGCACACGCGCGCGTCGAATCGGGACGCAAGCGCGCAGTGGACGCGCACTCGAGCAAACCCGTTGCGGAGAACGGCGCATGGGAGCTGATGGCACAGGACGACCGAGGCGTCCTCTGGTGTTCGGCAAAGTGCAGTCAGCGCCATTGCTTCCACTGGTACAATGCGCCGCGTTTCGGTCCGACGCCGCTTCTTGCTTTGGCTCGCGCACACCACGTTGCCCTCGTCTTGTTCTTCTTGATGGTGTTGTTCAGCTTTCACCACCCCTGCCGCTTGTCCAAACTGCTCTTGCTTTGCGTGCATCTTTTCCACCAAACATCGAAGCTCGTCGTGCTCTGGCGGCGTGAAGTTTGTGTTCAATGCTTCGACAAACCGCTGGAACGCTTGCGTCTCGACCAGCCCGATCGGCAAGCGCTCGTTCGTGAGCCATGCCACCAGCACGCGCTTTGCGCGGTCCATTCGCTGCTCATCCATCATCACGGCATCTTCTTCATGCTGCGGTTCCGCGGTACTTGCTTGACGGTCGTCGCCATGGTTCGGTGCAGTCGTTGGTGAAGCTATAGCTCGCTGCTTTTGCTGGCGTATAGCGCTCTGCTGTGCATGCCTCTTGACAGTAGGAGCCGCCTTCTTCACAACGCGCGGCGGCGACGACAGCGCGCGCTGCTCCATGAGCTGCAAGAGCGCGCCGACATGGTGGCGCTCCAAGTGGCGCGTGAGGTTGTGGGTCTTGTCCTTGAGCTTCGCGGCGCAGAGCAGGCACACGCGCGAGCTCGCGTCGGTGGCCGCGACCTCCGGGAACAGGTCGCGAACGTCGACGGCGCGCAGGCGGATCACGGTCTCCACCTCCGTCTCGTCGGCCGCCATACGGTCAGTCGTCCAATGTGGGGGCGGGCGAGCGAATGCTCAAGTGGAGAAATGACTGCAAGTACAAGGTACGGACTGAAAACGATCCGAGTTGGTCGGTTAAGTTCGGATGAGTCGAGCATTCACGATGAAACGGCGCAAATGTCTCCTGGTGACCAAACAAAGCATTTATTATGTGAATAGGACAAGGCGAGCAAATTCACTCGCATTTTTGCAAACCCAACATCACTCTCCCGTTCCCTTCAGTGATATCTAGATCATTGAGTTCATCGAGAGCGGTGGTGGCTGTGTGGTACTTTTCGAGAAAACGGTTGAACTTGTTGCGTGCGAACGCATTTCAATGACGATCTCTGAGCGAACAATTTATTGTGTTGCTGATCGCCTCAACCTCACTGTCACCTGCCATGGCATTGTTAACTTGTGTATTCTGTAACGGGACTCGTTACACGACGTACACGTGCGGTGAGGAAGCGCAGGTGAGAGGAAGGGCACAGCGGTAACGCTGTGTCCAAAGAGAAGAGAGGGAGCTTTGCGCGCTAACGTGCAAATTGAGAAGTAAATTAGAAT